>JAACJT020000364.1:0-20148 GCA_009936485.2 Gymnarchus niloticus | reverse complement strand
GGCACCAGAAGTGGAGCCACAAACGTCTGCTGTTTGGAGGCTCTTTGATGAAAGAGCAACAGGAGACACTGCAAGAAGAAATCCCTCAGCAGATGCTATACTGGAAGTAAGATCCTATCTTATCCAAAGAACCGCAGACCCACTGAGCCGGTGGGAGTCTAAGGCTTCAGTCTACCCATGACCGGTCAAGCTGATGACAGGGAGACTGTGCATCGTAGCGACATCAGTCCCCTCTGAAAGGATCTTCTTCAAAACAGGGCAGATAATAACAGAGAGAAGAACCCGGATCAGCCCCACTAAGCTGAGGCTCTTAGCCTTTCTCAATGCCAATCTGCCCTAAAGGAAATACTAAAATGTTACACTGTTAGAAAGTTGATAGATACAACTAAAACTGTTGGATGCTGCTGTTTTGCATGTTGTAATTTAATTATATATTCTATTATTTGTTATTTATGTTATTTGACTGCTATCGATATATCAAAAACAAAAACAGATTTTCCACTTATAAAAAATGTTCAATACACATACTAGTGTTTGATGTTTTTACATTTAATCTTTTTATACCAACCATAATGTAAAATTGTGGTATTAAGGCTAAATTTGGCTGAGGCAGAAGTGGTAAAATGAGGAGTCATTCGGGAGCCGAAAGAGCCAACTCTTCTTGGTGAGCTGAGCCAAATGATCCGGCTCACTAAAAAAAGCCGAAATTCCCATCACTGGCGTGTTGACCACCAGGTACTGAGGAGATAGGATGGGACCATCAGGTCACCATTAATATCGCTGCTCTATTTATTTTTGTGTGTTCTTTGTGTGTGAACTTTATAGATCAAAAAAAACATTGTTGGGATTGGTAATTAAAAATGAAAGCAAACTTACCACAGAAAAGAGCAGTGTGTTGAGCCAGGAGTACAGAATGTTGAGATACTAATGTTTTTAAAAAGAACTGAAAAATTCAATTGTACATGGTACTGAAATTAGGCAAACATCCTCATTCTAAAAAGCCACCTTATTTTACTTGCTTGCCACTGCAAAACAGCACAGAAGAGTCCAAATGTTACCACTGACCAGCTGAGGACCCACAGATTCCCACTTAAGGTTGTGAAGTCGCACTTTGATTAAAAAAGAAACATGAATACATGTACTGGGCTTATCGTTCAAGAGAACTGATCCTTAATCAGTGAATGACGCCTTTGTTTTTTCTAACATGGCTTAGCTTCATTCCACTGTTAGAAATGACTAACGTACTCCTCTAAACTCAGGGTTTTCTTCATTCATACCCAGCAAACAATACGAATTTGTATTCATTTTAAAAGTGCATTTTTTGGAGCATAATTAGGACACACTGGTTACTTGTTATGTTTAAGTTGTTACTGGTAGAAATCCGGCTTCAAAGTCCAGAATGGATTTAGCACATAGGCAACTCACTAACCTCTTGGTTTTTCTTCATGCATGCTGGTTATCTCCACACCATCATACAGTGGTCACCTGAGGCATGACTGTTTGGCACCTTTAACCTTCACATTGCAGTAAACGGTTTGTGACGCACACACCCACCTTTTACTGCATTGCAAACACACTCAGCGCAAGGGCGATGAGTGCGGTTGCACCTACAGCCCACATGACCGCACGCGTTTCGAAATACCTACAAAATGACACAATCCAACCTTTTAGCATCGTGCTGGTAAGTGACTTTCGTTACATTTATTGAACGTCCATAATTACCAAGACCTTTTACAGTGAGGAGTAAATGTAAGGTTCACTTGCACTGTCAGTAAATCAAGGGTCAGTCCTTCTGCAACGGTCTAAACAAGAAAGCAGACATGAACGTACACAAAGTCATACTTCACAGTAGAAAGTGTGTTATGTTATCCTGCAGGCTGAGTTAGGGTTACAATGGGTATATACAAACAGGCCAAAAAAGATGAAATTGAATGGGACCGTTCAGCACGGGTTTCCGCAGCATGACAAAAATACGATAAAAACAACAGTTCCTGACCTGTGGAGACAAACAGGTCACACATAATCAACTTTCACTGTAAGATCAGCACTGGGTGACATTCAAACTCCAAGGTACTCCCACACTTTTAAATGAGTCAAATTGTTAGTAGTTACAGCATAGTGTACAGGAACCAGGAAGTGGACTGTGTCCATATATTAAGTTCCTTCCTGTAATGAAAGACCAACAGTTCCTTAAAACAGATAAGAAGGGTGGCAGCCATGCCAAACCCCAAAACAGACTAGCAGATACTTTGGTACTCTTTTATTAATGAGACTTGTATGTATTAACTTAACATGATGATAGTTATCACGAGCCAAGATGGCGGCGCGTGAACAATGCGAGGCCCAGCATCTCTCCATATTCTGCAAATTAGCAGTTATGTGTCTGTTTCTGCATGTTTGTTTACTCAAAACAGCCTTGAGTAAACTCTGACTTATTCATCGACAATCTCCGTATCACTCTGGAGATTGCCAGAACACTGAGGGCTGCTCATCCTACCCTGCCGGGTGGAAGTGCTCACAGACAGCATTGAGACCATGAACAAAGGCAGGGAAAGAGAGGGGGACTCAGGGCTAAACTAAAGCTAATGCCTCATCACCTCTCCCTGCCCAGCATCATCCTTGCCAATGTTTGGTCACTAGTGAACAAAATGGATGAGCTGCGACTACATATCGCGAATTACGAGAGGATTATGGACTGCAACATCATGATTTTCACTGAAACATGGCTTGACAGTAACGTTCCTAGCAGAGCCATTGAGCTAACTGGATGCTACATTCACAGAGCAGACAAAACAGCAGATGACTCCGGTAAGACCACAGGTGGAGGCCTGTCCATTTACATGAATAAAGCTTGGTGTACGGACCCAGCCATCATGGGCAGTCACTGCTCGGCCAACTTAGAATATCTTACAGTCAAATGTAGACCATTCTACCTGCCAAGAGGGTTCACATCAACAATTGTGACTGCTGTATATATCCTCCCGGATGCTAATGCTAAGCTTGCTATGAGAGAACTACACACAGCCATTAGCTAACAACCCGGAAGCAACTTTTATCGTCACGGTTGATTTCAACCACAACAACGTGAAGACTGTACTCCCTAAATTTTACCAAAATGTTTCCTGCCCCACTAGAGGAGACAAGACCCTGGACCATGTGTACACCAACATGGCTGAAGCAAACAAAGCCTTTCCCCTCCCCCACCTGAGACAATCTGACCACTTCTCATTGTTCTTCTATGCAAGTACACGCCACTCATCAGGCGTATGAAACCCTCAGTGAGGACAATTAAAGTGTGGCCGGAGGGGGCAGACTCAGTACTACAGGTCTGATTTCAGTGCATGGACTGGAGCATGTTGGCCACTCTGGCCACCCGGGACTCTCACATGGATATTGATAACTACGCCTCCTCTGTACTGGACCACATCAACACCACCATCAACAGTGTTACTACCCTGAAGCAAATCATCACGTACCCAAACCAGAAGCCGTGGATGAACAGGGAGGTTCGCCTTCTGCTGAAGGTGCGTAACTCTGCCTTTAGATCAGGTGACGCACAGGCCTACAGTATATCCAGGGCTAATCTGAAGAGGGGCAAGCACTGCTACAAACTGAGGATTGAGGAACACTTCACCAACTCTGACCCCCGATGAATGCGGCAGAGCATTCAGGCCATTACTGACTATAAACCCAGTAACCCTACCCCCCCCGCCCGCCACTGACGTCTCTTTCCTCAATGAGCTGAACAGCTTCTACGCTCACTTCGACAGAGACAACCAGGATATTGCCATCAAGACTGAACTCCCTGCGGACCATCAGCCCCTCACACTTTCCACTACTAATGTTTGAGTTGCACTGAGCAGAATTAATGCACGCAAGGCTGCCGGCCCTGATGGCATCCCTGGACGCGTGCTCAGGGCCTGTGCGGAGCAGTTGGCTGAGGTCTTCATGGACATTTTCAATATGTCCCTGGCCCAAGCAACTGTCCCCATGTGCTTCAAAACCACCTCCATTGTGCCCGTGCCTAAGCTCACCACTGCAGCATGCCTGAATGCCTAATTTCTGATGCACTTACTCCAATCATCATGAAGCACTTTGAGAGGCTGGTCCTGGAACGGCTTAAATCCTGTTTACCACCCACACCAGACCCCCACCAATTCACCTATAGACAGACAGACAGACGGACAGACAGACAGATGGATACCTGAATTTCCCTGAGGGGATGAATAAAGTATCCGGTAGCTCAACCACATTAGTAAAAGATTGTTAAAAACACAAACATAAGTAAATAAATGAAAAAGTGCAGGTGAGTTAGGTATTGCCATACTAGAAGAGGAGAGGAAATAACCCATTCATGAGTCACAGGCATTGACAGTAGCGTTATATAATCTCACGGCCTTAGGAACAAATGATCTTCTGAAGCGTTCTGTTCTGTAACGCAGTGAGAGAAGACGACTGCTGTGTTTGCTTCTCTGATCTGCAAGAATGTAGTGGAGAGGATGACTAACATTGCCAAGGATGGCCCACACCTTCTTCCCTATACACCTCTCCACCACAGGTCCCAAAGAGTCCACAGTCTATCGCAAGAACAAGAGTCCAGAAGAGGCTGTCTCTATAGTGGTACACTCCATCCTCTCACACTTGGAAAATAGCAACTCATACGTGAGAAGGCTGTTCATTGACTACAGTTCCGTATTCAATAGTCATTCCATCCAAACTTATCATCAAACTCAGTGCCCTGGGCATTGACACCTCACTCTGCATTTGGATACTAGACTTTCTAACCAACAGACTCCAGCATGTTAGGATAGACAACCACACCTCCTCGACCCTCACGCAGAATACCAGCGTCCCACAAGGCTGTGTGCTGTTCTGTGTTCCCTCTTCACCTATGATTGCACGCAAGTACAAAATTCACAGAGAAAACAAGAGAGATAATCATGGACTTTAGGAAGAAGGGAGGCGACATACACGCCCCATCCACGAAAATGGAACGGCTGTTGAGCACATCACCAGTTTCAACTTCCTGGGGGTCCACATTTCTGAGGACCTCTCTTGGACCGTGAATACCTCCAGCTTAGTCAAGAAGGCTCACCAGCACCTCTTCTTCCTGAGGAGACTTAAGAAAAGCCACCTTTCTTCTGAGATTCTGGTGAACTTATATTGATGCACGACTGAGTCCATCCTATCCAGCTGCATCACAGTGTGGTACGGGAACTGCACCATCTCCGACCGGAAAGCACTGCAGAGGGTGGTGAAAACTGCCCAACGCATCATCGGTACCCTACTCCCCACTACTGAGTCTGTCCAGAGGAAGAGATGTCTGCATAGAGCATGCAGCATCATTGGGGATATCTGTCACCCCGCTCACGAACTGTTAGTCTCCGGACCAGGACTGGCAGGTTCAGGTACAGTTTCTTCCCCTCAACTGTTCCCCTGCTGAACTCTGCTCCTTGGTGACACCTCCACCAACACTCCCAACCCCATGACTGAACTACAAAATATTTTTACCCTTGTCTACCTCCTATCTACCATAGCGTTAGCATTGAGTAACAACAGGTGTTGCTGCTTCTGTGCTGCCACCCCGTGGAAGAAAATGGAAATTTCTCCCACTGACAAACACGAGAGGAATGTTTTGTTACTCAGGATCTGCCCACCCAAACAATAAAATTCAAGAAAACCATTTATATCTGCCTTGGATTTAAAACAATGAAAAAAAATGGATAATATTAAGAAATGACTCAATTTTATTCTATAGACATGATAATTTGGGGATCTAGACCATTTCAAGGAGTGGGCGCCAGTTGTTCTATTAGAGGGACACAAATGGAAAAAAAAAAAAAACTTACATTGCTATCAATTAATAAAAGGAACTCTCATCATGGGGGGTTCATGATTGCCCCCCAGCCACCCCTTAGAACTCCTTAGAACCAGCTCTGGACATGACATGTAATCAAACCTTGAACCATCACTATGAAGGAGATGTGTGGTAGGTCTTGAAGGGCGGTATTTTCATGGCAGCATTTTAGTGTGCTGGAGTAGTGTTACATGTCTTTCACAGATATCCAAGTTATAACTGATACATTACCATGGAGGACTTCTGTTTACCCTTCTCAGTCAAAATGTCATCAAAACTGTTGTCACTACTCTGGGTCATTTCTTTGTCCATCTACTAATCTACTGTGGTTTGCAATTTATCCAATGCCTATAAAAGATAAATACATAAATAATGTCTACATCAAAAAGAAACATACATAATTTCAGTGTTAATTAGTCCACGAATGCTTGTTGCGTACATTTTTTGAATTCATTAAGTTAGACAAATTTTACACAGGGGTGGCAAATTATACACTTAGAGTCGTAGACACAGAACAGAAACAGAAATGGATCACTGATATATAGAGGAGAAACTGCTAAATTAATGTGCACCTTTGTAGATATGATGGAACAGGTCACCAATATTGTTTGTGCAGGAGATAATCATTAACACGAAGGCTTAATACTAAGTAAGTAGCTTTACCAAACACCAAGGAACTTTCTAAATGTGCAACCACACAAATCGTTTATACTTACCTGAAAGTGGCCAGACTCCAACTGGGGCATCTGTCATTCTCGACATGATTATCTTTTGATGGGGATGATACAGCATCCTTTAAAACAGCATATTTTCATTTACAGATAGTCAGAACAAAACATTTTCAATAAACGTGTCTATGAAACCCATTATCACTCCGTGTGAGCAAATCAGGCAAATACTAAATTATGAAATGCTGAAAAATAGGCTTAAATATACAAAGATGGTCTCCCTAAAGACTTGCATCTATGCTGTGCAGAACACCAAACATTTTGACTACCCCTGAACCAATACAAGCCACAGTATTATAACACTTTAAATGTGTTAATGGTACATAACTTTATAAACATTAATCAAACGATCTTCAAGCACAGCCTTATCAGACTTTAATTTGATGTGCAACTTGCCATCCTGCAATGGATGGCATATTTTTCTCCTAGTAGAATCCATGCTGTAACAATTCAGATTATAGTTATCACTTCAAGTCTATTAATAAAAAAAATATAGATTTCCATTATTATTCAATGAAAATATTGTGGAGACAGCTCCACGAAGAGGCAGGGGGCAGAGACATCTTGATTTAAACCAAGGTGCTTTACTCAAGGCGACTACTTTTTCCCCCCAACATCTTTATTATACATCAATTAAAATAGATCCAATGAAACAATAGAAATCAATCAAAAGAAATCCCACACTTGGACACAATCAAATCAATACACATTCCAACTACATCACCCCATAGTTAAACCAATACACAATTAAAATCATTCTCATAAAACATAATCCATTAATATCCATACTACATCATTTCAAAGAGGCTTCAAATTCAAATCCAAAACATTCAATATAACTATCAATAAGACCGAAATACCTCCAACACAGAACAAATAACAATCAAGCTAAAATATAACTTTCGATCAGTTTTAAACACCACCATGCTTAAAACAACACTATTGTTAATTATTATAATTACAACCAGTGTCCCAGGCGATTAAACAATTAAATTTAACTTTCAGGAAATAAGAATTGGTGTCCTCTCATAAAACGCTACCCAGGCTTGAAGTCCATTAAAAGGGACGTAACCCAGCCGCCGGTCCTGTGAGGGGCTTGGCTAAAAGATTTGAAGTACAACTCAAAGATTACCGAGCACTATTAAAAAAAAAAAACACACCACATACAATTGCTCAAACAAAATGTTGTTGCACTTACCTTTGCAGGAGGCTGGACATCAACAAACCTCAAGTGGGACGAAAGCCAGAAAAGACCCTTCCACCTTTCCTTGGCTTCATTGTAGCCCCACAGAGTGACATCATGCTCCAACCTGAAATTCAAATCAGACACAATCTTGTGATAAACTCCAGGGGCACTCAAGTCAACCCCATAGTGGACGAGTGTGGACCTCGCATTCCAAAGTTCACGTTTGGTAATGATTATCAGCAACCACATCCGGGGAGGGAAGGGAGTCTGAGGGCCCAAAGGGCCACCCCTTGATCACCTTGGCATAGAACAAGACAAACTAAGTGTTCACTTTCCAGCACAGACGCTCCATTGATGTCCAGACCTCCCTCGCATACCCACAGTCCCAAAAGGCGTGACAGAGCGTTTCTTGCTCTGAACACCCAGATCTAGGGCAACGAGGATGTCTGGTCAGCTTGCGTCTGTACAGTACCTCCTTGACCGGCAGCCTACCATGCAAGCACCGCCAGTTCAGGTCCTGCAGCCGGTGGTCCAAGCAGGCTGAATCCTGCTCCATGTGTCCTTCTCCAGACCCAGGATAGCTAGGTTGTTCCTCGCCTCCAACACGGCCTTGTATAAGGCTTGGTGTTTGACGAAGACATCCGAGGCGAGACCTGCTGGAAGAGACTTACTCCACCTCACACCATGGTTATAGTGGTCCGGCAGCATCTTGGCCTTGGGCCTGGAGTTGGACCACAATTTCAATAGCTGGTGCATGGGCAGAGCCAGCCAGGTGGTGGGAGTGCTCCGGGGGAGCCACCAGACATGCACAGAGCTGGGAGAAGAACAGGCAGTCAAGCTTGAGAGGGAAGTTGGGGACATCTCTCCCCCCCTTGTCCTTTCTGAGATACATTACTTCCCTCTTCACGGGCTCATACCTGTCCCCCCACGAGATTAAAAACATCCCTGGTCAAGCCTCTCCGCCTGGAGCGGGGCGTGGGGTATACATGGGCCAAGTAGAGCAATGTGGGAAGTACATCTACTTTTAAGGCAAAAACCTGACCTAGGAAGGACAGGGACCTGGCCTTCCACAACCCCATCTTCCATCTGGCAACATTCAAACGTTTTTCCCAGTTTACACGGGGAGCACCTTTCGAAAGAAAGTAGAACCCAAACACTTTGAGAGGTCCATCGCAGAGGGAAAGTCCCCCAACGACATCCGCTCTCACCTTTCAGCTGCCAAAGCACTTGACCACCGACTTGCTGAGATTAAGTGTGGCCCTGGAAGCCGAACCGAACTCCTGAACCAAGCTCATGGCGTGACCGTAGTGTTGTCTGCGTACTCGGCCAGCTTAACTGTCAGACCTCGGCTCCGTCGTAGGAGCAGGCCATCGATACCTGGGTGGGCACGGATGTCGCTTGCCAGTGGCTCTATATAGAGCACGTAGAGCAGGGGAGAGAGTGGACACCCCTGCCTCACTCCGCTCAACTGGGGAACCAACTCACTGAGGGAGCCGTCGATGAAGACATGGCTACCGACCTTGTTGTACAACGTGTGTACCCATCCCAAGAATTTATTCACAAAATCTAGCCTACCTAGAACCCTAAACAGGAAGTCGTGGTCAACTCGGTCAAACGCTTTCTGCTGACCCAGCCCAGACCGACTAATGCGAGGGGCATGTTCCTGTCCTCTACCCAGGCGGCTGCGTCTCGAATGAGATGTAAATTCCAAGTTGCAGACCGTACTGGGACTCTGCAAGTCTGGTCACAGTGGACCAGGTGAGCCATGGTTTTCTTCAGGCATTCCTTCAGGGTCTTTGCGATGATCTTAGCATCTACACAAAGCATGGTCAGGGGCCTCCAGTTGCCAAGGTCGGCACGATCGCCCTTCTTGTGCAACAAGGACAGAACCCCAGACCTCATGCTCCTAGTAAGCATGCCCTAAAGCTGCACATCCTGCGGACCGAGGACATCCCAAAACGTGGAATAAAATTCCACGGGGAGCCCATCAAGGCTGGGTACTTTGCGCCGGTTCGTTTTGCCAAGCACCTCGGTCAGCTTGGGTAGAGTGAAGGGGGCCTCTAAGCTGTCCTGTGCCTCACTGGGAAGAGGAGGTTTGATTTTAGATAAAAACTGCTCCCCCGCTTCAAAACCAGTGACCCGTTTTTAAAAAACGGTCTGAATAAAAATCCTTAGCAATTCCCATCACCCAAGCAGTGTCTGAGAAGGTACTGCCCTCTGGATCCCTCAGGAGGAGAAGACCCCTCCCGGGCCTTTTTAATACTATTAAAAAAAGAAGGCAGTACCCTTCTCGTTCTCTTCTGACTCTTTGACCCTGGCCCAGAAGAGAAGGGCAGCAGCCAATTGTTCGTGCAGGCCTTTGAGCTTAGCTTTAATGGCCTGCACTTTATCAAAACCAAATTGTCCTCTGTTGTTGTGACGGGCATAATGCTCTTGCAGCCTATGCTCTAACTGTTTTATGTTACGGAGCCTAGCAGCTCTGCGCTGGCTGCAATAGTGGATAGCGAGAGCATGAATCCTCTCTTTTACACTCCCCCACCATGCAGCCATAAAGGCATAGGCAGCCTTGCAGCCTCGCCAAAGTTCAAAATGATTGAGCAAGAGAGATCTAAAGTCTATCTCTTCCAATATCTCCACGTTCAGCTTCCAGTAGCCTCTACCATAAGCAGGAGCATTAAAGGAGGCTGTGGCCTCAAGTGACATATGGTCAGTGAATCACCATGGAGACAAAAAAAAACTTTAGCAAAAACAACAGAGGACGTAGCTAAAATGTAATCAATACGGCTGCTTGACCCTCGACTGTTATGCCAGGTGGTGCCCGTATCTCTGGGATTGCATTTTTTAAAACCGTCAGAGAGGCTACGATTTCTGATAAAATTTCTAAAATGCTTAGTTCCCACATCCTCCTTACCTCCTAGGAAAGCATTAAAATCACCTCCTAAAATTAAGTGCCGACTAGTGGCACAAAAGTTGGGCCAAATCATCAAAAAAATGTAGCACGAGACGAGGTTTCTACTAGACCACACACACACACACACACACACACACACACATTACCCTAATGTGCTGTCCTCTCGAGGTGGCATCCACTCCCAGTGCTCTTCCCTGCACAACAGTGAAGGTACTCACATTCTCCAAGGCGTGGTCCCCTCCAGTGAGACTCACCCCTCTTCCACGATTGCGAGAAGAGAGCCTCGTCCCGCTGGTACTTGAGGTGAACTTCCTGTAATAAAAACAAGTCATACGGTAAGGAGGACAATTCATTAAAAACTGCAGTCCTTTTGACTGGGTCTCTTAGCCCTCTGACGTTGACAGTTAAAATTTTAAAATCAGCCATGGGTGAGTGTGAAAACCAGTAAAACACCAATAACAATAAATTCCTAAAACACTAAACATTTAAAATGATTACAAACCACCAGCTAAAGATGTCCCTTTATCCTCTCCCCACTTAGCGCTAGGAGCTGCCCCAGAATCGTTTCTTCTAAGGATGGTCCATCTCAATTCACGAGCGCAGCATAGGATTCCTCCATTACTGAGCTGCTCCGTGGCATGTCCTCTGACTTTGGGGAGGGAAAAGATCTTCTGTCACTGTCAACAGAGGCATCAGCTGGTGGGGCCGCCGCATTGGGGGACCTTCCTGCTGTTCACTTTCGCTTCTTTTCTTTTGACCTCTGTCCTTGTCCTTCTTTCTCTTTGTTACTCCGGCCAGGGCAGGCAGGGACTACTCTTCCGGAGCCAGGACTTCCTTAAGGCAAGGTGGTGATGGCAGTGGTAGCAGCAAAGCCTGGTTCTCCTCCCTGTTGCCGCATCCCTCCATGTCACCTGATGCTGGTATCATTGCTCCTAGTGGATCCACAGGACACGGAGACACTGCTTCCTGCCAGAGCGACCGTATAGGTCCGCTTTTCTTTAGGGCAGAGGCAAACCAAGTGGTTCATGGCCCCACAGCCAGTGCAGTGACGAGGACCCTTACAGTCCCTTGCCATATGCCCCGGCTCCAGACAGTTTCTTCACTTCAAGTCCGGGCAGTCCTCTGCCTTGTGCCCATGGCCCTGGCAAGAACGACAGAAGGGGGGCTGTCCGGCATTAAAAAGGTATCCCCTGTTAGATCTGATACTAAAGTAGGCAGGGGGGTGGATAAACCCTTCACCCCCCCTGCCATCCAAACGAAATCTAACTTGGAACTGGCGGCGGCATTCCAAACACCCAGGTCGTCCCGGACCTTCCTACATCCCAGTAAAACATCTACATATTTCTGCAAAAAGCTGCGGTCAGACTCAACAGAAACGTGATGATTAACGACAGGGGTGGTGATCACCCGCCTATCACTGCCACAAAGGCACAACTTCATACAGCCCGACTACGAGGTGATCAACCAACGCCTGACCCCGCTCCAGGGTCCTTGTGTATGCATCGCTGGACGAGAAGGTGACGTCAAAAAAACCTCAGTGGGTTGTTTCGCTGCACAGATACTAAATCATCCAGCCTTAAACCCAAAGCACCGAAGACAACCTCCCGGATGAAGGAGACCCGAGGATGGAACTGAGTCTCCCCATCCGGGTTTCTCCAGCGGAGACCGCCTGTATTTAGCGGGCCTCCACAGGCTGATGGACCAGGTCCAGCGAAGGGGAGTCTGCGTCTGCGTCGGAGCTGGAGTCCCCATCATATGCTTGAGGTGTCCTTCAGCAAGCGTCTTCGTCCCTGGCAGCAGGAAGAACAGCTGCCGCCGTCGAATCCGTCCGCCGGGGGTTCAGGAATCGAGCCGGGCTAAAAAAGCTAAAAATAAGCTGAAGAAGAAGAAAAAGCTAAAACGGTAAAAACGATAAAACCCTAAAAAGGAGACACTGCACCTCCTCGTGGCAGTGGCGGTCAAGCCTTAGGGAGTGCAATACCTCCCCTACAGCTACAGAACGCGCCGATAAAAAACCCAGTAAAAGCACGGTGGTAAAACACTCGATCTCCAGTAAAAGACGAAAGATTTGTACGATATGAAGGGGGACCCATAATCCCCCCTCCCGTGCCGCTACAATATTAATTGTTACAATCAAATTAAACTGAAGATATTATGCATGACAATAGACGTTTTCCAAGACTAGAGACAACCGACAATTCATTACCCATCTTTATAATGTTCACAATATATAGAAGTATGAACTTTGAGAAAGAGATTAAACACGTGAGGCTCTCGGGCTTGAACCTAAGCAGTTAGCCTGGTGTTGCAGACTGATTCAATGTCGTGCCCCGTCTCTGATTTCTCTTTTACACTTATAAATAATTGCTATTTTATACTCTTGTTGGTTTCTTATACAGCCAACTACACAATATGCGTACATTTTGTTCAAATTATTTTTAAAATATTAAAGAATTTATCACGTGCAATTCCTACGTTTTTTATTCCCAAACATTCTACTTACTCACTAGGTTAATGCACGCATTATTTCCCAAACATATGTAGCGCATCCTCAGTATCAGTTACCATGAGATACAGCTCCTTCGGTTCATTTACTTAAACACACTCTATGTGTTTATTTGGGTTACCCTTGAACAGTGTGTCCTGTAATATAGCTTCTAGAAAATTAAAGTATAACAATGGGAATGAGTACCTTTAACCCTAGACTCTACAACGGTTAAACCTCTGCTTCAAACAGCTTCTATGTATTAAACCGACAAAGATAAAAAAATATAAGCAAATAAAATCAATTTCAATGCTATTTCAAGGTATTACTTCCAGTAAATTCAACAAAAAGTACATGTAGTAGTACAACAACCAAGGCAATGGAAATAAAATGAGAGGTAAGTCCCTTTTAACCTAACTGAATGTCAACTTATGACACCTTTCCATCACAATGCTTATGGTAAATATCACTCTTTAAACTTACAGAAAATACCCTTTCATTTTAGCTGATGTGAATTGTTCAACCACTGTTACCTGTATTAACTCTCAGTAACCCCGTTTGTGTGCGGAAACCACAACTAAAAATTTACTTTTACTCTTGTGGGCCCAATAAGAAAATCAAACAAAAGCCGGCAATAAACACCAATAAACAAACCCCGTTGCGGGCCTGAACACAGCTTGGGTGTGATGGCTTTGTTAAGTTGGTGGTAACGACAGTCTCTGCACTCACATGAGCAATGTAAAGGCGGATCTCCCTCAGAGCCAGAGGTGCAACCGTGTTTTTCCGGTCACACAAAGCACTGTCTTGTACTCGGTCATGCAGTCAATGCAGTATGGAGCATATACAGTATACATTTAACATAAGATCTATAATAAATAGATGTACTGGATGCAAAATGTTTGTCATTGGGTAAAAAAGCAATCCATCTGTTCTTAGTACAGGGTTATGGTTGCCCTGGAAGCTACACGGCATGGGACACCCTGAAAGGGACATAATTGTATTATATTTTGTTCCTATTCTACAGTTTGTTTGCTGCAATTTATGGCAGTGTAATGCACTTTAATCACAGTAAATCCTTATCACTTCATAACATTATTTTTATCTTGGAACCCAACTGCTTTTAGCACTTCTTATCTGCCTAGAAACACACCTTCTAGTTCCAAAGGAAACTCCTGAAAATATTGATAAGTACTATATTAAAATATTTTGCGGTGTACTTCACTTGTAGCACATCGCAAAACACCTCGCTTTACATAGCTCATCCAGCTGCAAAATATATATATATACTGTATATATACAGATAGCCGGAAAATATCCAACTCAGCCAAAGCATTTTCTGACATTTAATCAGAATTTCCACATATATAATCATTAAACGCAACAATGGAAATTTCATCCTTTGAAGTGAAAAATAATAATAAAATTTCTGCCAACTTGCATTATTAATGCTTCTTTCGGATTCGTAAAGTTGAAAACGTTACATGTATTGTGCACATTGGATGTAATGCGAGTACATGGACTGTGAAATGATTCATTGGTGTCCTAGAAAGCCTGGCGGTCATGTGACATGTTGCCATTATTTGGTGTAGGCTGCCATCTCCTGGCGGGAGATAAAAACGTAAACGATTTCTTCAATAAAATGAACACGATGCCTTTATTATAACACAACACATTAAAATACCAAATGCCCCAGAAATGAACAACATTAGAACTTATTAAACTTGGAATTTATTTACAAAAGGAAAGCAAACAAAAAAATACAGCGAAAAGAGAACAGTTCCGCGCAGCTAACCTGACGAGTACCTTCTAGAGTCTCCACGTACTCGTGGAGTACGCTGTAGTACATGTTCATGGTATTACGTTGTACACCGAGGAGATCCTCTCTCAGGCTTGGTTGTTTGGCGTTACGACAGGATCTGGGGGCGTCAGGTTGAAAAAGATCCTCAGGTTCCTCTTCGCAAGGCGTTCCGCGTGCTTTTCCATGTACTGTAGTCCTCCAACAGCAAGCTCTCCGTCGTGGAGTATACCTGCCAAAACTGCAGGTATACTTGGAATGACGAACGACAACCTTCCTGTGATCTGCAAGAATGACACTGATTTGTCTCACCAGGAGCTAGACGAAGTGCCTTGCAGAAAGACCCAGCTGTCTCAGGATCAGGACACTGCAATCCTGCTGATGCTGCGGGCTCAGTCCCAGGTGGGTTAGGGACATGGCTGAAGGTGTGCGTGTGTGTGTGAGGGTGGGGTGTGTGATAGAAGTGGATTAGTGTCTGTGTCTGAGTAATCTGGTTTAACCAAATTAGTGTGTGTGTGAGAGTAAACATGAAGGTGTGTAAGTAAATGTGAAAGCATCTAGGTGTATTAGCTTATGAATGGACCAGCGTTATAGTTTTGAAATTCGTTTGGGCTTTAGTGTAAAAATTTTCGGACTGGAGACTTTTTTTTTTTTTTTTTTACTGTGCATAAAATCTACCTCGATCTGGACTTGAAAACAGTATCTTGTGAAAACCACCTTGGATGGTCCCATGGATATTAAGGAGGCTAACCCACAATTTGACTTATTTTCAGTTTCTGTGCCAATCGCTTCTAAATGTTAATATGTCTATACTTACAAATGGGCCCAGCCAGAACTGTCGTAATTAGCTCACCTGTCCGTTGAACCGATTATGATCTCGTATCGTGCATCGATATATTTTTACATACGTTATATGTTTGAACTGTCCATTGCGCAACAGCGGTAACTGTATTGCAGTGTATTGTTTTTCCGCTTATCACATATTGTTTTTTTACAAGTTACCATTTAGTCTGTAATTGTCAGAGTTACTAACTGATCTATGCCTGATGACAGGTTCTGGGCTGCATAGTGATCGCGTGTGCCACATTTCTTGCCCTCCTTTTCACCGGGGTGGCCAAGTGCTTCTCGCCGTTCAGCTACCTGCAGCTGCAGTTTTGGCAGGTATACTCCAAGACAGAGAGCTTGCTGTTGGAGGACTACAGTACATAGAAAAACACGCGGAATACCTCGCGAAGAGGAACCTGAGGATCTTTTTCAACATGAAGCCCCCAGATCCTGTCGTCACGCCGAACAACCAAGCCTGAGAGAGGATCTCCTCGGTGTACAGCTTAAGCAGCATGAACACATACTACAGCGTACTCCACGAGTACTTGGAGACACTCGAAGGTCCTCGTCAGGAGACCTCGTCAGACTAGTTGCGCGGAGCTGTTCGCGGTTTGCTTTCCTTTTGTAAATAACTTCCAAGTTTAATAAGTTCTAATGTTGTTCATTTCTGGGACATTTGGTATTTTAATGTGTTGTGTTGTAATAAAGCCATCGTGCTCATTTTACTGAAGAAATCGTTTATATTTTTATCTCACGCCAGTAGATGGCAGCCTACACCAAATAATGCCGACATGTCACACGACTGCCAGGCTTTGTTTGTAGCACATGAATTACATCCAAGTTGCACAAGACATCTAAGTTGGATATTTTCCGGCTATCTGTATATATACAGTATATGTATATATATATTTTGCAGCTGGATGAGCCATGAGAACCGAGGTGTTTTACGATGTGCTACAAATGAAGTACACTGCAAAATGTTTTAATTTAGTAGTTATCAATATTTTCAGGAGTTTTCTTTGGTACTAGAAAGCATGTTTCTAGGCAATGAAGAAGTGCTAAAAGCAGCATGATTCCTAGATAATAAATATAACATTGTGAAGTGATATGCATTTACTATGATTAATGTGCATTACACTGCCATAAGTAGCAGCAAACAAAATGTAGAATACTCTTATGTTCAATGTATACTGTATATGCTCCATACTGCATGACCGAGTAGTAGACAGTGCTTTGTGTGACTGGAAAAACACGGTTGCTCCTCTGACTCTGAGGGAGACCCGCCTTTACATTGCTCATGTGAGTGCAGAGACTGTCGTTACTACTAAGCTAACAAAGCCATCACACCCAAGCTGTGTTCAGGCCCGCAACGGGGTTAGTTTATTGGTGTTTATTGCCGGCTTTTGTTTTTTTTTAACTAATCTTTAACTGGAACACGAGTAATAAATAGTGCTCGTGAACTTTAAAGACTGTTTTATACACTTCATATAATACAGTAACGTTAAAGTGGAGGACATCGCACATTGGCGAGATACTTTGAAAATTAGTTAACAGCAGGGTCTATTAACAGATAATGTTTACAAGTGACACGTGCTCATGACAGCTTTGCTGAATTGCATAGTCGCATAAAGAAAGCGGTGTAACTCGGAAATAACAGCAGCACAAATGACAATTTTAAGGCACGAACCAGCACAAACAAAGCCATAACTAAGCAGCCCGGGTAGGTTGCAATCGGAATCACATGGGGGGCTGGATGAACTTTTCTTCACCTTTATATAATCGTTAATACCTTAAAAACTAAAGCAGCACAAACGAAGCCCTAACTAACCAGCCCGGTTTAGTAGCAATTAGAAACACATGGGGTGCGAACTTCACACCAATTACGTAATCCATGTAAACAAATATTAATATATCCAGAACCGAAGCAGCACAATCCAGCACAAACGATTTAGACTGGTTTGGATGAAATTGGAAACACATGGGGTGCCAACTTCACGCAGGTGACGAACCACCAGTCCGGAGCCAGCATGCCATTGTTGTACCATTAAACATCAACGCAAGCAACACTGCGAAGTCGCAAGATATGATTAACGCCGTTCGAATCCGTAAACACTACCCCTGACTTGCACAAAGTAAAATAAAGCGCCTGTAACGGTAAACAACATAAACTAAGCACTGAGCAACACACGCTAATAATTCTGGAAGAAACCCTCAGCGTTCGTCAAGAACAGCGCGGCTATATAAAAACAGGCGCAATACCGAATTTTGAACACAAGGCGGAGACACACGCGCCGACAGTTCGACTCGAGCTCTATGTCGTCACCGAGGCCACCTGCTGTACAATTGCAGGGACAGAACATCTGTGCAAATATTTGTTTTAAAGTTTTTATATTTTATTGCATAAATCATGAAACAAAAAATATATAAAATGCAATGATGCAAACATTTGTTCATACATGTTTGAAGGGAAATGTATTGTAATGCACACATCATTTACATTGATTGCTTTTCTTTTAAATAATTTGTAGATTTATATTTAGCTGGAATAAATTTAAAATATTTAAGATCTATTAATCGTTTAATGTATTTGACATAGTAAAACGCAACTTCTTACAAACCACCCCTCTTTGTGTCAAAACAGCATTCTGAGGACAGTATATAAAAAACCATGATACAAGTTAAATATAAAATTTCATCACATTCTCATGAAAAAAGAGAAATCTAAAGATTTGGCATGGGCATGAAGTGTGTATTTACTACAAATAAAGGAGAAACATTGAGAACAATGTATTTTACTCACAACACTATGCAAAAAACATTTTCACAATATATTGCAAATGTTAGCAGAGTTCTACCATAAGAATCTCAGTGCATGGGTAACTGCGTGTGTGAACTGTGTAACTGACAGTAAGGACGACTCGAGTATCTTAGAATCACCTGCAGCCACCGTCCTCGCAGGGGTGGACTTAATGATTTGGGCTTTAAGAGAACACAGGTATGGGCCCCCCCCCATCACCAATTCTTCCCCATAAAAGCTGGTGTATAAATCATACTGTCAGACAAAACGTTTCAAACAACACTTGTTATAATCAATAGCAGAACAGCCTGATGGCAAAACACATGGCAAGTTTTCAAATGGGAAACATTTATTTTAATCAACAGGAGAACAGCCTAACAGCAAAACACCAAGTTTTGGTGAAAATACAGAGAAAACAAACTGTGGATTAGAAAACTACATTAGAACTGTAGACCGGGATGTGTATGTGCGTGTGTATGTGTGTGTGTGAGACAGAAGAGCTGACTAAAACTTGAATCTACGTACTTTGGCCTCAGCAAATCAAGTGATCAGTTACTGTGTCTAATGACATACAAATATCATTTTCAATGGAAAGAACAGCAAGAGTAGACAGCCTTTCCTGTGACATGGATGATCTGAGATATGTTTTAGTCATCTTGAGAGATGAGAAACTTCTCTCACTTGAAGGTACTGTCACAGGAAGAGTGAGGAGAAGCCTTAGAGCTACAGCTATGCTTAGATTGGGGTACATGTTAAGTATGCTCTCCTTGTATATATAATCAAGCATTTCATATGGTGATGTAACATGTGTCAGAAGACCCCTAATTGCAACCATCACCTCCATCCACAGTTCATCTGCATCAATATCAATAATTCTCTCCACCAGCCTCTTACAGCACTCACCTAGTTGCCCTCCTTTCTCAGCGTCTTTCATCATTTCAACAGAGTAAAGAAATCCATACAGCTCATAGAAACTCTCCATATGAGAAAACCTATCCTCTGATGTCATAAATGCTGTGCCTACCAGGGGGAGGAAAAACTCTGTTAAAATGCACCTCTGGACTAGAACTCAGTCAGCTCTGTTCCCTCATACAGAAAGTGTCTGGCTGCTTTTCTCTGTCTTACTACTAGCCAAGTCATCTCCACCTCAAGCTTCTCCGCTATCTCCCTGGATTCAACTTTGGCAGCAGCAAGGCCTTGTTCACAACATGACTGGAGGAATTATTTAACTCCCCTGGTTTCACTTCTCAGTGTCTCAGTTGACACTTTGGGGCTCTGCAGTATCTTGCTCACCCTGTTTATCTGGAATAGTATATTGTACCATATAATTGTACTGATGATAAAAGGCCAAGTCTACATCTCTTGGCAGATGCTTCCAGCAGTAGATACAACATCTACATCACGTTTTTCTAAAGAATACTCCTTTAATTCAATTCAATTCAATTTTATTTATATAGTGCTTTTAACACGGAGCGCGGTCACAAAGGGCTTTACATAGTCCCAGGCCCACAGTCCCCAGAGAGTAAGCCAAAGGCGACAGTGGCAAGGAAAAACTCCCTCAAGA
>JAACJT020000363.1:0-20162 GCA_009936485.2 Gymnarchus niloticus | reverse complement strand
AGCCATGAAGAGATACACACGACCTCTTATACTGTCCCTGAAAGCTAGTGGCTACAAATTCAAATGGGACAAGGAATAAATGTCACATAACAACAAGCAGGCTATGTTCATAATGATAAATAATCTATAGCTGGGAGACCAAAATTAATTATTTTTTAATGAGTGAAATGATTCTATCATTGACTATAATTTCCAGACTGCATTATTTCCAAATGCTCTGCATGCAATTGATTTATTATCCATATTCTAATGTTTAATCCTGGTCAGGGCTACTGGGGGGGGCTACTTCAGGCAACAATGGGCTCAGATCTGAGGTGCAACTTGGACAGGGTGCTAATCCATTGCAGGGCACACAAACGCACACACATACACACATGCAGAGTCATCCACTAAAGCCAAATAAGTGATGCCAATAAGCCTACCTGCATTTCTTTTGACTGCGGCAAAAAAGCTAAGAACTTAGAGGAACCTGGATAAACCCATATGACACAGGGACACCTTGCGAACTCCACACACGGAGCAGAGGTGAGATTCAAACCCCCAGCCCTAAAGGTTACAGAACATCGTGCTTAGCATTATGCAGTGATGCTATCAGCTGAGCCACCATATGATATATTTTTTTTTACCTTATTGTTTTTTTCTGCAAAAAATCTGCTGTAGGAGAATATGTTTCTGACTCCTCCAGGTGGGAGATTGAGGTGATTACAACACACCACTCTTCTCCTGAAAAGCACAGGTAAACAATGAAAAGATCATTACTGGGACAGGGGCTGTGACATAAACAAGCTATGTGATTGCTAACACCTGAATGGGGAGTACAAAAGTCACACAGATGACAGGCCTGTGAAGACTGGCATCTGATCTGTTCCTCTGGTGAACTAATTTTAGCATAACCTGGTAGACGGTCGGCTTGAGGAACTGCAGTTGTACAAGGAGGGAGAAATGAGAAACATGTCCATGCCTTCGGAAGAATATTTTGACAAGAGGTACCTTCATGTTAAATACATACATCTCTACATACAAGTTTAACTATGAAAGACGGATTTGTTGTTCATGAACAGAACTCTGCTCAATGTAGCACCAATATGAGTTTAATACTGGCTGATCACTGAACTCAATGTTACCCTTCAGCTAGTCGCCCACGTTTCACATTGTCTGACAGTATCAGCACTACATTGATTGGGACATACTGTCACACTCGCAACCAGCCAGACACACCCAGCTCATCACAGAACACACTCCCCTGAATACTAGCTGCTGAATTCTATTTGCTGCCATACATATAGCCTAGCAACCCCTCAGCACGTTGCGAGGTATTGCATTTTCTAACTATACTGAGCATATTATTGATTGTCTCGGCTTACCGGAGAAGGATTCCAGTTCATTCATCTTCAGCTCTCCCCTTCCGCCTTATGTTCTGGTTCCCATTTTACTTGACCTTCTGGTATTGAATTGTTTTGCCTGTGTATTTGTTTTTGAATCGCCTTTCAGTTTTGAAGTCTTCATCTGTCCTGGTTTCAACCCTTCCTCTTATCCAGCTTCAGTTAAAGCGAGCCATTTCCCCACTTGGGTCATTACACATACTATATATACATGGATTGCATGGGTTTAGATGTTTCCACATTTCCTTTAATTCCAGCCTCTAAAAATGTTAGCCAGTTCCCTTACATTTATTAATGACAGACCTCCGGCACATACAGAGTAATCAACAGTGAATCTCAGTGAATCATGACCATCTTACACCCCTCCATCTGGAATTGATGAGTGAATTAGGCAATGTACACTTTCTTGTTTGAATCAACGCTCTGGATGAAGCCAGTGGGAATCTTTCTTCTCAAGCCAGTGTTATAGGTCAGCTCCCTTGGAAACCAATGCATTCTGCAGAACTGACCTAGTGGAAAAGCATTATGGCATCTGCCACTGATCAACATAAGACTCAAAGGGTTTTGCGTATACCCAGTCAAACAGATTGAAGCCTAACAACAAGGAAAAATACCCATTGGACAGAACAACATTTTGTAGATTGAAGCTCTTAAAGGGACCAAGGAAGAATATGTGAGTAAAAGGTCAACAGAAGCACCTGGAGAGAAATACTACTCTGCTCGTTGTGGATACGGTGATGCATCGATAAAACCACATTAAAAATTGCATGTCTAAAATTCAAGATTTGTGGGATTCATCAAAGTGTAGAAGTGCAAGGTGTTTGCATGATATTGGAAAACTATATACAATTTGCCCATTCAAGCAGAGCTAGAGACTGAGAAGAATGTTGACTTAACAGAATCTACAGAAAATGGGAAGAAAGACAGCAACCCTATGGTGGTGTCATTGTACGATGACGGCCCTGAGGCCTCCTCAGTACAATTCCATGAGCAGTCAGAGAGTCCTCAACATGATGTTACTAGAGATCTTTTTCAAGCCATAGCCTTCTGTGGATGAGGAAAGTGACGCTATGCCTATAGGGAGCACTGTCTAGTGGATTATGAGGCCAATAAGCAGACGTAATTCTGATTTTCTCTTGGCTCAATCAGCTAATTCTGTAGGAGAAGGAAGTTCTATTCAGGTGATGGAGAAAAGCAATCTATACCGTACTTTATGTTGTTTAAGCACAATTACCTTGCTTACATCCAATTATATTTTTCACTTATACTAGTAGTGACATCTTGATAGTTGTGCTGGTCCCAGAAAACCCTCCTGTTCTTCATTGTCTGAGTTTACCACCATGCTGACTTAGAAGGTATCTGTTTCCTGGGGGACTGTCTTTCCTTAGATAAGCAGTAAGGAGGCTAAACCAAGAAGAATCCTACCATATACACTCTTTAAAGGAAACACATACATAGGGGAACTACATGAGCTTATTTTTTCCTTGCTTTCTCTGTCACATATTATATATCTAAATATCTAACGTGTTTTCCATCTCACCATCGTCTATAGTCAGCTTGCCCGCTGATTTCCTATGTCAGATGAACAACTGGGACGTGTACTTTTTCAGCACACGAGGCAGACTGCATCAGACTCACATTTCTCACCAACGTGCATTTGCCTGCTCTACTGTTGGACTAATAATTTTTTGTTTTTAAATCAGTTGACTTTCAGACTTCGTTCACGACGAACCTTGTTGATTTCTCCCACAGAGACCGCCGCTCGCTATTCAATCAGTACAATGACATGTTGTTTTAGGCCTTGACAGTAAAATTTCCATAAGAGTAAGTCATTGGGACAGTGACTTTTCAAATTGGGGTATATATAGGCACGTGACCTTTGGACCTAGCAGAAAGTGGTAGCATATTTTACATTGGGAGAGCAGATCTCATGACTCTCGTAACTTTTTTGGCTATATGTGTGTGTGTGTGTGTGTGTGTGTGTGTGTGTGTGTGTGTGTGTGTGTGTCAGCTCAGTATGTGGCCTTATTTTGAAATTTTTTCTCAGCTGCTCATTGCCATGTTCTGTTTCGTCTTGTAAAATGGTATCTTTACTATCTATGTAACGTTATTCCTTGAAAGAGCTTTCAGAGTAATAAATGTATTTCAGAAGCTGACAAGTGGAAATAGGCTTTTAACCCAGACTTTTAAAAGGCATTAACAGAGCTATTTCCATCTTTGAAAATCCAAGCAGACCAGTTCTAAAGTAAGGATATTTCACATCTGTGTCAAAGACAGAGAGTTTTGTGGATCTCTTTTCCCTTTATGCATACATATATTGAGTGTTTATTTTATGTTGGTTTGATGAATAATCACTTACATTAGAAATGCAAACTCATTTCACCCGTCCTCTCACCCTTTCCCTCTCACAAAGATCCCTATCAAATTCTCTATCTGCATCTTCGATAACTTTTTTAATAGACAGCCAGGTGATGTGAGTCATCAGCTTCTGATGATTAATAAGTGGTTATTAGCAGATATCTATTTATAGTGCTATGCAGAGCAGCCTTCATTAGTGTTTCAGGAAATCCAAAATTGTCATTATCTTTCTTCTCTACCACTGAAGAAGATCATTAAACAACATTGCTGGTTTGGGATTTTGGACATTACTGCCCGCTTTAGAGGAGAATCAGCAACGTATGTTGTCCCTTTAGAGAATACATTTATTTAAGATTCAATACTGCTTTTTATATATTGCAATACACGTGACCCGGATGGGGATTAGTGGTTAGAAGACAGACAAATGGATATTTTTCTATAATAAAATATATTTATTTGATATTAGTGTATTGCAGAGTGTAAGGATTGAGGGTTAAGTGAGGTGTGAATCACACCTTGTTTTAAAATGTGCTTTTTTTGTTAGAGTCTCCATTAAATACGATTGACAGTAATAGAAAGCCAACTGGAGATAAACATTTTATTTGTGTGTCGTAGACATACAGATAATCAAAAGCCATGTGTATATTTATCCATATAAAGGCAAAATAACATTACTTTTGGTATGCTAATAATGAGTGTAACACTAGTGCAGTAAACATATATAAACACAATCCAAAAAGGGAGCAAAGTCAGGTAGAGAGCACAGAGTCATATGCAGGAGTGAACATAGGACAGGATAAAGAACACTCAGTAAGTGAGAAATCACAATACTTCATAATGAGGTGACTGCACTCAGTAAGTGAGAAATCACAATACTTCCTAATGAGGTGACTGCACTCAGTAAGTGTGAAATCACAATACTTCATAATGAGGTGACTGCACTCAGTAAGTGAGAAATCACAATACTTCGTAATGAGGTGACTGCACTCAGCAAGTGAAAAAAAAACACAATACCTCACAATGAGGCGACTGCTACAGTTGCAGGTGTTAGTGTTCGGTGGAGACAGAGTGGGAGCAGAGTGGGTATGGCTGATCAGCTTTAGGAGTGACAATAATATAATAATGTCACATGTACAACACTTCATCTAATGCCATGTCTGCTTTTTGCATCAAGAATCAAGTGGTGTATCGCGTTGTATTGATGTTGCAGATTTTTAACATTTAAGTGTCATTTAAATCACTTATTTTTTAGCAAATAACATATGTCATCCATTTGTCAAACTGTGCAATCCTATTCAGGGTCACAAGGGGGCCTGGAGCCCATCCCAGGGGTACACAAACCAATCACACACCTGCAAGGGACAATTTAGCGATGCCACTCAGCACATTTTTTTGGAGTGTGGGAGGAAACCCACAAAATGCATGCAAACTCCACACACACAGAGCCAGAGGCAGGATTTGAACCCCCAACCCTGGAGGTATGAGGTAATTGTGCGAACCACAAAGTCACCATGTCCACTAATATACTGCATTTACAGCTAATTTCACACAATGTCATTTTTCTTAAAACCTGTTACAAATGAAGGACACAAATGGCCATTAATCACTAGCAATGCTTTTTTACATTCACTGTCCATGCACCCATGATGATAAATTAGACAAGGCAGTCTGGATGCTGACTTTGAAAATAACTCAGTAGTGTCTCTACAAAGATGTCCTTGAAAATTCTGATGCATGCTGCCTATCTCACTACAGTAATCGTCTCATATTATAATTCCAAAAGAGAATCAGAACACATTTTAAGTTTTATTTTTTTCTGTGTCGGAGCGGGGCAATGGTTATTCAGCCAATGGACAGTTAAAACTGGAATATTTTGAATCTATGCTATAAATTTTGAAAATATATACTTATGAGCCTCTAAATCAGTACATTTTGGTTTGTTAGGGGATAAAAACAATTTATTTTTTTCAAAAAATTACAAGAAAAAAAGAACAATTGCTTTGATGCTAGCAGGGTGGCTTCCTTCCATGCTTCATACAGCTTATTGAGGTGGGACAATGAAAAGAAAAATAAAAAAATGTAATATACCACCAAGACGACCCAGTTGATAATTAGCTAGCTGAAAGTTCATTTAGTACAACTACCTCAATACCGATAATTGCCAAATGTTTTTTTTTTTTCTTTCAGCTCAAAAAATGCCCTGCAAATTTGCAAGAAACTATCCAAGTAAAGACATCTGCCTTGAGTTAATGGACTACCCATTCCACCCCTATAATAGAAGTTTTTTTGTTTTTTTTAAACAACAACTTCATGCTTTATATTACTCTAAAGCAATTTCAGATTTCCCTCCTGAAATGCAATATAAAAATTCATACAGGATTGTTGTCCACTCCGTCACTCCCTATGTTGAAATTAAAATTCCAGGCAAAGTGTGGGACTGTAATTAAAGTTAATTTGGGGAATATTCTCAGAAATTGCTGTTATTAATATCACCTTAAGCTTGAGCTACTTGGCTCTTTATTTCATTCTGTGAAATTTCTAACTTTGGTTCAAACTATTTGTCTAAAGATGTTATTTTGTATAATTAGAGTAAAATTGTAATCTGCTACACAAGCAACTCAAACGTCCTGGTGGAGCAGTGGTTAGCATTATAACCTAACAATTTCAGGATTGCCAGCTTGATTCCCACCCCAAGCTTGTGTGTTTGCACGTTCCTCAATGTTTGTACTGGTTTCCTCTCACAGTCCCAAAATGGCAATTGAGGTAAATGAGTGTTTCTAAATTGTTCTATTGCAATCCCATAAATGGTGTCTCCTGCCTTAGGCAAGAGATTAACCTGTTGCATAATTTCTCAGATGCTGTTTCTCTCTCGATGTAATCTGTTCCCAAGTTATAGCACAAACTAGAGCACAGAAAACCACCCATTCATTTCACTAGAGTTACAGTAATGCCAGAGATTTCAAACAGCTATAGAAAGTATGCAGACCTCTGCATTTTGTTCAAAACTTTTCGGGAGATTTCAGTATTTAACTCTGAATAAATTTTAAAATATTCCATATTTGGAATATTAAAATATTCCAAAAAAATGCATTTTCACTTTGTCATTATGGGGTATTGACTGTTGAAGAGAGTAAATTGACTTCATTTTAAAGTCCACAAAGCAACAGGTTTGTGAAAAAGTAGAGGAGTCTGAATACATTCAGTGGTTATGGTAGTTATTTATAAGGCAGCTTGAAAATCTGTCACCCTTTCTGAAATATATCTATGCTTAAAGAATTTCTATAAAAATACAACATGATCTCCAGCTGAGTCTTACTAACATTTAAAGTCATTTTTTTGTCTTTGTTAAATAAAGTGATAAACATTTAGTGCCTTTTGTAAAAAGGTGGGAACCTTTAGGTTTAGAACCTACTGCATCTCTTTTTACAAACAATGACCAGAGACTTTCATATCTTCTAATCATTGATCAATCTCACACATCACCTTGGAGGTATTTTGGCCCATTCTTCCTTACAAAAATTACTTCATGAATAAATTTATAGCTTATCAAGTGGGTGAAAATCTCCTGCTTCAGCCATTCAGTTGTAGATTGCCTATTTATGACAGTTATCATGCTGCATAGCCCACATCCTGTGATGCTCTGATTCCTTGATAGACAGCGTGACATTTTCCTTTGGAAATATTTAAAATAATCCATAAAACTGTGCTTGTTCAACGGCTATAAAATTTCTGGGACTCAAACTCCAGCAATGCAGCTACGGACCAAATATTCACTCACTGTAAATGCTTCAAAGAACGATTCGGTTCAGTGTATAGGAGACAGTTAAACATCGGGGGGTACACAACAACATCAGAGATTAATTTTCATATCAGACGCCTAATTAACTGAAACATCACCCCACCAGTTCCTATATCCCTGCTTAGTGAACAGCCAGTCCAGCAGAGGCAACGGCAGATAGTGTGATGCTTGATTTGTCTATGTCTTCTAACAAACCAATTAATTGGACAGCATTTCATTAACACTCACTAGAGAAGTTGATTGACTGCCTGCTCCAGCCACCGAGGATTCTCAGACTTTTTTTACACCCATTCTTCCTCCTTAAATACTCCTCAAATAAAGTGTTGGAAGCAGTTCTATATCAAAAGCAAAATGGCAAACGGATTGGTATAGCCTTCAGTTCACAGACGTTAACCAGCGCAGAGAAAAATTATCATCCACACAGTGGCAAATTAAAACTCCTAGCTTTGAAGTAGGCAATCATTAAAGATTTAGGGGCCACCCCTAATCTACGACTACGTGCCAGTGTTCAGAGTCAACAGTGGTGGCAACCTCAACCGCCATGCTGCTCAGTGTCTCACAAAACTTTGTTCTAATATTTCCTGTTCACCATTTCCCAGGAAAAGAAAATGGTAATGCTGATTCCTTATTCAACATTAACACTGGAAACTACTATGAGAGAGCACTGAAAAAAATTTCTTGATTACATGGGAGGAAAAGTTTAGGCCGTTGAGGTGCAAAAAGCACCTGGTCAATGGCTGAATCTGTACATCGCAA
The DNA here is from genome assembly GCA_009936485.2 of Gymnarchus niloticus. Classification (NCBI taxonomy): domain Eukaryota; kingdom Metazoa; phylum Chordata; class Actinopteri; order Osteoglossiformes; family Gymnarchidae; genus Gymnarchus; species Gymnarchus niloticus. The sequence goes on along the minus strand of JAACJT020000363.1, from coordinate 11,867 downwards.
AGCAGCAAATCTTGATGGGAGGAACACGTCCGTTGCGGCTCCATCAAAGGGAGAGATTCGGCAAGCACGGGAAGACGATGGTAACATCAAGATGATAATCAGATACGTACAGTATGTTCATGTTCAAAGCCTGTTCTCCAAGAATTACAAGCAAGAGTAACCCAACCAAGGATAAAAAAAAATTGATACCAAACAAACACAGCATCCTTTGTCAAAAAATGACAATATACCTTTTATTTTCTGTGAAGTTCATCGGTGTCGAATTTCCCTTCAGGGAATAATAAAGTGTCTATCTATATGTGTAATTATGAAAAAACTGACAGGTGATAAAACAGGGTATTAAGATGCTGACAGCACAATCTTGATGAATGCTAGAAACTTCTGGCTTCACATGCAGAGAGTCACAAGGCACTGCATGCTGTGGACCCATCTCGTTTATGGAGGGTTGGACCCCCATCCGGGGTGTCCCCTTCCTTGTGCCATTGGCCAACTGGAATGGGCTCCAGCCCCTCCAATGGCATTAATAGGATTAAGCATTTCAGAAGCTGGATGGATGGATGGATGGATGGATGGATGGATGGATGGATGGATGGATGGAGTAAGACACAGGGCCAGTTTGTGTTTGATATTGTTTTTCCTTCAATAAATGAAATGATCATTTTTAAACTGTATTTTGTGTTTACTCAGATTATGGAGTAAGACACAGGGCCAGTTAGTGCTGGTATGGTTTTTCCTTCATTAAATAAAGCAATCATTTTGTGTTTACTCAGATTATCTTTGTCTTATATTAATTATTGTTAGAAGATCTGAAACAATTGTGACAAATACGCAAAAATAAAAAAAATGCTTTTCACAGCACTGTGTAGTATAAAAACTACAATTATAATGCTATAGTTAATGCAACATCTGGAATGTTTTTGATGTTCCCTGTAGTCTGCTGCAAAATATGAGTTTAGAGACACCTGCCTATAATGTGGACAACAGGATATTCATACAAGACGATGAGGCAGAACTCAGAAACACCAGCTTCTTCATTTGCATCTCAAAAGGAGACTCACAGCAGAATCAGGGAAAGAAGGTCAAACTGAGTCATGCTATTTGATGTATCGAAGCAGAATTGTATGAAAACAAAAGGAAGCCAAAAGGTAAATACATATCTACTATTACAGCTGAAGATATACTTGACATCTAATTTTACCAAAGTAGTACAGTATGTCACCCATGTGTCCTGTGTTATGACTGACGTTCTTCAGCTAAGAATATAATCAGATTTTCATTAGACAAATGTAAGTGTTGTGTGCTGTGCTTGACTGAAAGATTCACATATTTGCAAATGGCATACAGTATGTTTGCATTTGAAGAACACGTACAGACTGAACACCAGAGCAACACACTAGTTTAATTTACAGTAATAATATACAGCACATTAAAATCGTAGCACTCAATTTTTAATTTTTGCTTCTATTCTTTCTTTCTTTTATGTCCTACCCATTTTTCAGTAGATGAAAAAATAAACTTGAACGTTGTTCCATGGAACACTGAAGTCAGAATATACCTGGCGGTGGGTTTAACAGACATACCAAAGCCCAGTCTCACTAGAGGCAACTTCTCCGTGAGGTGAGATACGATGGAACTCACAGGTTCCTGACTGAAACAGTCGCCTTACCATACCTATGCTGTGAGCATATATGCAAATGAGAAGAGGAAGTTATATTTGGCTAATCTTGCCATTTGCAGGCAAATTGATTGGGGGTGACTTGCAAAGACTAGGGGATCGGAGAAAAAATCAATAATAGGTCTACTAGGAGACATTTTAATTAAATTCCCAAAGTTCCCAGTTGCAGTATGTAGCATTCAAAGTCAGTGAGGTGACATCTGAAAGACACAAATATCACTAGGATGGGCTAGAGTCATAGGAAAGTGTAAGTCATTGATCTGTAGCTTATCAGGTGGTGTCATTTTCAGACTGCACAGTTACAGAGCTAACCTGGACCCTGCTAATTTTGAATATCTAACTTTAAATGTAAACCACATTAGTGAAAGTCAGTAAAATCAGTGGTTACATTTATGCTGGCATTGTGCAACCATACTGCAATATTTCTCTACTTTCTCTTTCAGTTTACCTGCTTTGTGGTGCCACAGCTTTTCAAACTGAAACTGGGAATAACTTAAAATCTTAAGATCGAAGGTAGCCATGACATTTCAGTAAGTGAGCATGTTTTGGATAGCTTTAGTCCAGGTAGGTACTTGGTAACGAGAGGAGAGCTGGTTACTGAAGTCTAAAATGTATCTTTCCTGCTCACTGTCTACAAAGAATTTCAGTGCTGCAACCGAAAGGTAAACAGAAACAGGTATGACTCATCGGTGCCCTTGTGAAGCCTAAGATTCAGATGCTGTTTGATGTTTATTTTGGGGAAATAGAAACAGGATGGATGGTGGATGAGGATGGATAAAAGTCAGATTTGCTTAGTGACATATTTACCTTGAGATGAAGGGTTACATAGGCTAAAGGCAACGGTATTTCCACTCATTTCCTCTTGAAACTGGAATTCCAGGAAGTGACATGGACTAAAAGGTCCAATTTTAACTTGATTTTGGTAACTACTCTCAGGAAGCACTGAGAACAATTAACAGTCTGCAGTGGTTTCTTGCCTGAAAATGCTTCTTTGCAAAATGTCATTTTTCTCTCTGCTGCAAGTAATGCAGAGCAGTACCACTAGACCAATAAAAATCCAACAAAATGCAGAGGATGACATCAAAAAAGAATATTATTAATATTGTTAACAGCTGACAATAAGATATAGTCTAATAAACTTCTTTTTTTTTTTTTTTTTTGCTTCATCCAGACATTTTTATACCATAACAGATTGTTTAGCTTTTCATTTTATGCAGTTGGGTGTGGAAGACCCAGTCTAGATTGTGCCTTACTGACATTGTAAATTAGATGAGGGATTGCTACCATCAACTGGCAACTCTTCAATTCACTGCAATACCTCAGTACAGCTTTGATTATTGACATGGTTTTTATCTAAGTCGGCTAGGAACCTAGAGGATGAATTCACTGTATGCTACTTTGGACAAAAGCATCAGCGAGATAAATATCAATATGTCTTAGATTAAGGAGCAAGCTGTAGGTGTTTCTGTTATCCATGTGAAGCAAGGAGTGGACTCGCTGTGGGTTTGATGGGACATTCAGGAACGATTAAACATCAAATCTTCAATGCAAAGGTCAAATCATTAATATTTACATTCATTCCGTTTATGCTAGCAAATAAGTAGGGTATTTACATCACGGTTTACAGTTTTGGTACTACTTTCACCCCCCAGCTCCTGCTCTATCTGAGATTGAAAGTTGCCTCAGTGAAAACCACTCAGACATTTGAGTGAATCCCACCACACATCCCTGACTGAACAAGTCAAACCAGGCATCCCTCTCACCACTCATCATTTCCTATACACAACGTTTACATTGCTCACCCTACCTGCAAGCTCTCTTTGTGAAAATGATTGTTAATGAAATATATGCAAATTTTATTATAATTAGCATCCCTATTTGGTTTCAGTACCTAGTTCACCTTGGACCAGTAGAGTTTTAATTTATGTTTTCTTAATTGGGAGTTTTTGTTTTCTTTTTCCCCGCTGTCTACTTGTAAGTTAACTGACATGTTAAATGCTTACTGCTACTTAAAATATATTGAGCCGACTGCTCATACCTAACATGTTAAATGTTTTGTGTAATGAATTCAAACGTTCTTTGAATATTATGAGGAATTCCGTGGTGTCTTAGCCAGTCACAAGCAGCACACACTAAGAGTAGCTGTGTGTGTATCAGGGGTTTGAATCCAGCATTTGCTATCTGTTTAAAGCTGCTATCTGTTTATACACTCCCCTCTGTGTTCATGTTAATCATCAATGCAACTTCAACACTAACACTAACAGATACATCAAACAGCTAAACAGAAGTTCTGTATGCATTTTAGGCAGTTCCTTTGTGCCATGCTAATCCCCCCTCCACCATCACCGTAGTAATTTGTCTCTGCGTCATACTAAATGCATTGTTCATGCATTTTTTGGTCATTCTACAGCTTAGCCACTTACAGTGATGACAATATATACTGATGACAGGTGATGACAGCAATATACTAACACCCATCTAGGATAAAACTCTGCCATATAGGATAGGCCCCAGCTCCCATCACGAGGCGGTTCTGGATGAGCTGGACGGATAGATGGGTGGATAGATGTTTAGCGTAGGTCGCCTTGGTAGCTCAGTAGGTACTACAGTATGCTCAGCGCCTCCAGGGATGAGGGTTTCATTCCTGCTCCCTTGTCTGTATGGTGAGTTCTCAGGTTTACCGAAGTTACTCTGGTTTCCTCCTGCATTCCAAGAAACTTGTGTCCCAAAGTTGCCCACAGTGTGTAAGTGTGTACCCATCCATACAGTAGCCCTGTGCTTCATGGGATAGGTCTTCTATTGAGCACGTGGTTGTGGAATATAGAAGAATTGTTGAACGAATTGCAGTGATGTAGGAGTAACACCTTTTCAGGTCACTAGGAGGCAGTGTTGAGAATCATAGAGTGATATATTGTGTTATAAAAGAGAAGGTGTAGTACCACGGACAGAAGAAGGTCGAAGTTGGAAAAACCCCTGTGCTCTGAACGACTGATTATTATTTCAGTAAAGTACAAAATTACTCCAAATCGCTCCGTAGCCTGCAGTTTATTACACAAGTAGCAATTTGGATATCAATGGATATGACAGGTAAGAGGAGGTGAGATATGTTAGGGGTGCAGGGATGTGAGAGGTCTATTGTCCATAAGGGTTCGTTGTTTATTTTTGGTGTCACTGGGCTCATCTGATATGCGATGAGAACCTTCAGTTTGCTTATACTATTGGAGCTGAAAAATCTTTCCAGCTCAGGATGCTGTTGAAAGCTCTCAAATTACAATGACAGCTGTGCTGTTAGACAGTCCAGATCACAAAATGGTCATCCTTTTCTTTCTTGTCATCACCAGTGTGCAGGTCATTTCAGTGTGAACACTTTTACCGTGATGCGCATCTCTCAAAGGCTTTCCAGGGAATGAGGTTTTTTTTATATTCCAATTATTTTGTTGAAATCTGTATATTAGGAATAATATTGTAATGAACACACAAGAAAGATGTAACAGCAGAGAGCTGACTTTCAAGCTGAGTCGAGGGCAACCAGGGCAAACCAGGACTGCAGAGATATTTTCCAAATCCAATGGGGTAATGCAGAATTCGTCATCAAAGGTACAGGCACGCTAGTTAGGATCCAAACAAGCAATCAACATGGCCATCGAAAAGCAACAAGGGACATAAACGAAGCAAGCAGGAATCCCAAGTAGGCAAGAACTAGGAATAGCCACTTAGTATGGACATGCAGTACCTACCGAAAAAGCATCTGTACCACTGAGCTTAAGCAAGGAAATCAAAGAAGGTCCAGCTGTTAGTATTCAGGCGATGAGGAGCAGGAGGAAGGTGTCATTGGCTGGGTGAGGGTGTGAGAAATGTGGCCTTTTCAGGTTCCTCTATAGTATATTCATAAAATTCAGATCAGATCAATACCCATTCTGGGTATTCATTCTTTTTCAATAATAGCATGCTAGAACGTCCAACATTGAGAACCCTCTTATACGTTATCTCAAAGTGTTGCATTCCTCCGTTCATTCAGGTTATAATGAATTAGAACAAGTTGGCAGCACAGCAATGAATCCTAATGCTCGCATAACTAGCAAACGTGATAACATGCTGTCCAAAATAAAACTGACTTTCTGAGACAATTTGGCAGGTCTTGAAAATATGATTTTGGGAACGTTCATAAAGGTCTACTTAAGTCTAAGAATTAGAGAGGCCAAACTTGTCAGTTCTGCAGTACTCAAGCAAGTTCACAATGTCCTACTTCACAGTTAATGGACATGTGAAATATTAATTTGCTGTGGCTTCTAACTATCTTTCCATAAATTTCCATAAATCTATCTTCACTGCCATGGTTAGTCTTGTAGGGACCAATTGTATAGCCAACGGTATGTAAACTATGAGACAAGATAGTGGGTTAGTGGGTGGTAGTGTGGTGTCACACTCCCAGAATTGTGGCATTGAGTCCCAACAGAGCAGTGTGTGTGTGTGTGTGTGTGTGTGTGTGTGTGTGTGTGTGTGCACTTATTCTCCCTGGGGTTATAACACTTCCTCCACAGTAACACACACACACAAACACAACAGGGGCGGGAGCTGTACAATGACAGAGCAATCCACTCAGTCCTCCTCAGTCTTACATTTCGTCTTTAACTAATTGTGGGCAAATTAACCTTTTAGTGGTAGGGTCCATCAAAATTTTATGCCAGGGGTACCTAATTAGTTCCAAGTGATGGCCAGGTTATGAATATGATATTAATTGAATGGGCATAGATTTTTCTTTCCTAAAGAGATGCATAACAAAGCATAATTTAGGCATTTTTTGTTACATTGTGCCAAAGCCCAGTGGAAATGTTGTGTTGAAGCTAGATTGTGCTAACTTGATATCCCTGTATAATTTATATTCTTTTGTCACTTATTAGCTCCCACTACACAATAAACACATGGGCGTAATCCCAACAGGAACAATCAAGTATCTTTGGGTCCAATTATTGTTAAATTGTCTGTTTTCCATGTCGATTTCTCTCTTTTTTCTGCAGAAAGCAAAATTGTTAATAAGTTCAGGTACTCAAACGAGCTAATCGGGATGCAGGAACAGTGCACGTTAGTTGGCAGGAACTATTCGAAGGGCCAGTAAAAACCAACCGGACGGCCAGATGTGGCCCAGGGGCTGCTAATCGAGGAGTTCCATTTTCAGCTTTCAGCCTTCAGTCAAGAAGACGAGTGATAAAAACGGTCCTAAGATTGCGTCGTGTAAATAAGTGCCGTATTTCTGGTAGTGCGTCGCATATAATGTGGCCACATGGTGCACCTACGAGAAGAAGATAGTGGGGAACTGGACCTTGTAACAGTGTGTATCAGAAACGTGGACAGGTAATGCCAGCAAAAAGGGAACCAGAAAAAAAACGATGGAAGTTTCGCATTGCAAGGCCCAAGGTTTAGGGAAAGAGAAGAATCTTACTGGGGCACATCTAAGCACCTCTGAAAAACCAGTCTATGGCCAATAATCAGCCATTTTATTTGATTCCTCTAATGATTGGTAAGATACATTTTGCATCACTTTGGGCCAGAATTACAAAGGGCTATGACACAGAACAAAAATCAGTGCTAAAAAGATGTTAAACAGCCACTGAAACATACCAAGAATACTTCAGAGCTTTGGGAACACCACGGGATAAGTTATTACAAACATCTTATATACACTTGAAGAACACATGCTGCAGTTAAACTGTAGAATGGTAGAGGGTGTGGATGTTGTGGGAGGGGGGAGAAATCTTGAGTACAAGCCCCTCTACTCACCCGTAATTAACTGAGAAAGTACGTTTGCTCTGTGTTTGTGTGTGTGTGTGTGTGTGTGTGTGTGTGTGTCTTGGATGGTTTTTATATGTTGTACATTTACCACACAACATTTTGGGGTCACTTACAAATTTCCTTGTTTTCCAAAGAAATAAAAGTTTTTTGTCCATTAAAATAACATCAAATTGATCATAAACACTGTAGACATTATCAGCAACAATTAGTACTATGTTCCAACGGAATGTCGTCTTTCCTAATGCAAGTTTATCATTTTAAAAGGTTAATTACTCATTAGAAAACCCTTTTGTAATTATGTTAGCAAGGTCTGCAAGGCTGCAATTGCTACAAAAGGAGGATTCTGTCAAAATCAAAGTTTGAAGAACAATTATTATTTCAAACCCCCAACCCCCCCGTCATCGCTCCTTTCTGCTGGCGGCACCCTTTAGGTTGCCTGTAAAGTAAGAGGCTCCCATTGTTTTACAAAAGCAGGTTTCTGTAATGGTAGCTTTTTTATTAGAGGAAAAAAAAATTGTACAAACATATTGAGGATGGATAACTACCATCTTCACCAGAGCAGGCTTGGAGCAGAGACAAGCCAATGCTTGTATTGGACACTTAGCCTTTATAAAAACTTTAGTGCCATATGCTAGATATAGGGAGGTCAAAGGATTTTGAAAAGCCTAATCTTTCTGGATGCAAGGCCACTACCTAAGCACTTCTGCATTCTCAGTCCTTTATTGACACACCATTTCAGCATACTGGGATAGATATAGCAGACCTATTAGAGAGTCAGACCAAGGACGAACATGCATTATTGCTCTGCAATTGCATTACTATATAAATAGAAGCTGTTCAACTGGAAGAGGTCACAGGTAAAAAAACGACCATTACTACAGCTACAGTTTAGATCTCCCCGAGAGGGTAACAACAAAACGAGCATAATTAGAGTAAAAATCACATGTACAAAGCATTTAAAAAGATATGTATTACTGCCCCCAGTCAGATGATCTATAAGAACACTGCCTGGCCAAAATAAAAGTCACTGTTTCAATTTAAATAAGCAAATACAGTATTTAAGAACCAACGGTCTGGTCAAGGCTCAGCAAAGTTATGCAGCATTAAAATGAAATTAGCTGAGTACCTGAATCTACTTAATGACCAGGTTATACCATCAATGGATTTTTTTTTTTTTCCCCACTGACAGCATGGGTGTATTCCATGACAAAAATGCCAAGACTCTTCGGGCTCAAATTGTAAAAGACTGGTGCAGGGAGCATGAAGAATCATTTTCACACATGAACAGGCCACCCCAGAGTACTGACCTTAACCCCATTGAATGTCTTTGGGATGTGGCAGAGAAGACTTTATGGAGTGGTTCGACTCTCCTCTTGTCAGTACAAGATTCAATGAAAAATGAAAGCAAATCTAGGATGAAAAAAAAATGTTGAGACATTGCGTAAGCTTGTCCAAACGATGCCACAATGAATGCTCTCTAATCAAAGATAACGATGGTCAAATGAAAGACTGAAGTGTGCGACTTTTATTTTTGGCTGGGCAGTGTATTTTGTTTATGAGCAGGTGAGATGAGTTACTGCCTTTTTACCTAATGTAGAGTCCCACAAACTTCATCAAGTTCTACCCCTGCTCATGAGGTCCCTTTGATGTTTTGAAGCTGCCAGTCAAGCACCAGAGAATATCAAGGAGTCATTTGTTAAGCGAAGCTGTCTGTATGACTCATCTGTCAATGCAGAGATAAGAACCACAGTCCCGATGAGACGGTGTCTGTGCTGTACAGAAAGAGGATGAGTTTGCATATATTTTCCTAATGGACAATATAGTGAGCCTGCAAAACAATAATTTGGGACATGGGACTACCTGTTAAGTGAGAAGCCTGGAGAAATTGAGCTGGCACTACACAGAACTATAGACAAAGATGATAAGATGATTCAACGGGCAAACTTCAGGGTGCCAGAACACTTCCCTTCTACTCTGATAGTGGAACTGGAGACCATACAGCCTAGAACATTTTAGTGTTGAAAAAATATCCTAGCCGTAGGTTGTCTGCACTTTGGAAAGATATATCTGCAAATTCCATCTGTACCAAAATGTCGCATCTTCCTTCTACCACCACCAGGGGGAGCCCCTGCCCCATCGGCTGTCTCCGATGAACTCTGTACACTCTCTGCCCCTGCTGACATTTCCTGTTCTGTCATTCAATCGATCTTCACTTCTGCTCCCCTTCTCTAGATCTTGTGCTCCTCCCAAGATTCTCATGAATCCCCCTGTCCTCGTCCTCATCCACCTCTCCATCGGATGTGGCCCCAATTGCCTCTGCTTCCCTCTGCCTGTGCTCACCCGGTGTTTCGTTAACCACTGCCTCAGTAAAGTCACTCCCTGGTCTTCTCCCACATCCCTGTGTCCTGGTCATTTTTCCTTCACGCCTGGACCCATTGTCTAGCCTGTTCACAATGTACATGTCCCAACTTAAGGAACTGGTACAAAGTTAACTAACCTTTGTAAGGTTTGAAGACAGACTGTCTGGTAAAAAAGGGGTCTTGGACATCATGTATTAATATTTCATAGGTTGACAACTCATTGAGAAAATTGTAACTTCGTTGGGGTTGGGATTGTTGAGGGGTGTCAGGGTTGCCAGGTGGATTTTATTTATTTACTACTTAAGAGCACTGTAGCTCTGTGGTCTTGCATCCACAGGGTTTGGGGTTTTTAAATTCCATCTCCACTCTGTGTGTGTGTAGAGTTTGCAAGCTCACCCTGTATCTCCAGGGTTTTCTCCCATAGCCATATGATATGTTGTTGGGCTAACTGATGTCTCTAATTAGCCTGTAGTGTATGATTAGATGTCTATGTCCCCTGTGATGGACTAGCATCTTGTCCTGGGGGTATCCCCGTGCTGCCTGGGAAAGTCCCCCCCACACAGACAATTGGAAGATGTATAGGCCCCTTGCATAAAGCCAGCTAATTTCATTGCATTGCAACACCACATACAGCATCGACTTTATATTAGACTCCAAGCTGACCAGGCCATCAAAAGCTGCAGGATCAACTAGGACACACAGCCGTCTTTCTGAGCCAACTTGTTTTTCTACCTCTAAGGGTAATTTACTAACTTAAAAAACAGTTGTGTTCACTCACTGTCTCCCCTGAATGAAATTACATGCTGTCTGCTCGTTAACTCCTGGGGTCTCAGTTGTAAAACTTTGTGTGAATTCCACCATGAAAACATGCATACGGGGAAAAAATAAAACAGGGTCTATATAGTTAAAAAAAGATTTATTAAACCTGGCACACACACATTAGTAGGCAATTTCCCCTTTATAAATCAGAACTATTATACAGACGTGTGTATGTGAAATGTTGCCCAGTTTCCACCCACAAATAACCATAAATGGTCAATGCAAATGAACTCCCAGCTCTTATGATATGCAAATTAAGCTTGTCTGGTTCGTCCGACAATAAGAAAAATTTTGAACAGTGCAAGGTAGAGACAAAACAAAATGTTATACTTGGGACCTGAGGCACAGGCACTACAAAGAAAAAAGTGAATTTAATTCCAAGCCATTACCGCTTCAGTAAATTTAGTTAGCTCTACAGAGCTATAGTACTATAGCCGAAATAAAAAAGAAGTGGTTGTGATAGAGAAAATCATTTAGTTTGTTCAATAACAATAACGCACAATAACAGAAGACAGTTGAGCCATTCTCAAAGTAATTACATGTTGATTTAGTGATTTTGTTTTCCTGGGAACCCTTTCTCTTAGATAAGTAGCCAGGATGCTAAACCTATATTTCACTCTAATGGGAATGAAATGCAAAGAGAGAGCAATTTACAAGTCTGGCCATTTACCTAAACACTACAAGGCTTACTGTTTTTACGTCGTACAAATCCATCTATATTGAAACCACTTAGTTCATACTGCTTTATACCCTCCACGCTACAGCCACAATCTCCAAATCCTCAGGAGCTGCATTCAGGCATCATTAGACTCTGCATCTGAAGCTGCCTTGTAAAATGCCACTCACTGTGGCCTGTTCAGCCTGGCAGACAATGCACTCCCTTCAGAACTGGTGGATTTACATATTTGCAAAAGGCTCCTCATTCACTCCTTCTGTAAATGCAGTGAGCAAATGGCAGCTTTGTGTAACTGGAATTCATCTCCATGAACCACAGAAAAAGAATCAGTGAAAATTTAAATCCAGATGGTTAACATAGCATGGGTTTGCCTCAAAAGTGCTGCATCGCAATACATTCTGTTGGGTTTTCCCCAAACCCAGGTTCGTGGAAGGACTCAAACAGAGGCGCAAGTAAAGATCAATGAAACATCAAACCTTTATTGCATGCACATTCACACTGACAGCGAATATATATATATATATATATATTCGGGAGCAACCCACCC
>JAACJT020000362.1:0-20162 GCA_009936485.2 Gymnarchus niloticus | reverse complement strand
AAATACATGGAATGACTGGGGTACTCCTAATGAGAGATTTAGGGATCAAAGCTGTGTTCTTCTAGCCATCCAATCAGTAACATTTTTGAAAGCAGAAGAAATTCTTGTTAATTTTGGTTGCATTCCTGTTTAGGAGTATAGAGTTTAATGGTCAATTATGTTTTTTTTCTTTTCCCAAGCCAATGTACACTCTCTGCCCAGATAAATGGCCTCAAATGGCTTCTTTGTGTGCCTAAGACTTTTGCACAGTACTGTAGTCCTCGAAATAGTATGAAATAAAGTACTGTAAATTCAAGGATAATGTTTACTGATGCATAGCCTGAATAAAGGGGAAAAAAATCCAGACCCGTGAGTAATGGCAAAACAACAATATGGTCTGATGAGTTCTTATATCCTTCATCTGGATGGGTTTATGCCGGGAGAAAGAAACAGGAGAGCTCCAACTTACTATTTTTGTTGCTTGAACAGGGTCCAAGAAACATAATAGGTGAAGTATAATCATATCACAGGAGTCATTAGGTCTGACTGATAGCATGCTCAAGGGGATGGATGGCCAGTTGACCCCCAGAGGTTTCCTTCTCCTTGCTGAGGAGTTTTTGGTTTCTCCCCACCATTGTCTCCTGGTCATTTCCTTTTTCATTAAAGGACATTATAATAACTACTCAGCCCTGTTAAGTGTTTTACGGCAACTGTGTTATGAAAGACACTAAACAAATAAATCGAATCAAATTAATTTAATGGGAAGCCATTTAACAGGCCATATTGCACCCCAAGGTGCAAACCCGCCCTCTCCAAAATGATAATGCTCAAGTGGCTTCCTGAACACAAGGACAAAGTCAGTCACTTTCATGACCTCCTCCATCACCAGACTTAAACATCACTGCACCTTTATGGTAAGCTTTAAAGTGCAGAGCGTGAAGTAGATAGATTTCCACCTCAAAGAACTGGAAGCTTTCATTCTTGAAGAATGACCCAATATCCCAGTACACACTGGTCAGAACCATTACATGACTGACTGACTCAAAGGGCAAGAAACTCCATATCAGGTACTTGAAATCACTACAGTGTTGTCACACAGGTGCTGGCTGAGTCCCAGTTAGACCTCGTCTTCATCTGTGTGGCCTGAAGCTACAAGCAAGCAGCGTATCTTTGCTAATTTTTCTACATTTGCTGTTTGCCATTTGTTAATTTTCAATAATTCAGCAAAGTGATTATGAGTGAACATGGAGTGAACAGTTTATCTGTCTAAAAAGAAGCAGGGTCTTCAGGTGAAAACTGAAGCTCCTTTACGTTTAACACGAGGTTGGAACACGGTGTGATTTTCTGCTAAAGTACTACACTTGCAATTCATTTTGTCTTAATTCTGACTCTTAGACCATTTATTCAAGCGGATCACAACTATACAGTTTCATAATGGAAATGCACTACAATATAATAAACTGCTGATTAGCTGAATATAAGCTATATAGATCATTGCAGGCTTTAATCCTCTTTAATAATAAGCCATAGAAACATTTTTTTGACTCAGCATTTGCAAATTTAACAACAAAATCAAGCCTTTTATTACAGAACACTCGTACTTTTGAAACCTTGTTCTAAATTATGTTCCTCGACTTTTTTCACATTTCTTAAAAACAAAGTTCATTGTTCCAATACTTGAACAGCGGGTACTGCATTACAACTCCAGTATATATGCATACATTGTTATTTCATAACCCATACATGTTAGCAATATGACAGAGTGGAACAAAGGAATAAAAATGAATGATCAGGTACTTTGATTCATTTACATTCATATATATTAGCTTAAGAGAGTACAAGTGTTAGGGGTAGTGTAGTTTAGACACCTGTCATGTAAATGTAAACATTCTTGAATAATTAATAATTCTGTTGTGTCTCCATAAGATGTTTTTAACACAAGGTCCTAGCAATTTGCTTGTTTTAGTTTAACCACACAGCTTTTACATTTTTTTAAGCCATAATATCTACTTGAACCCGGTTAACATGCATTTTTTTCAGTTTTGGAAGGTGTTTATGAGTAATCCTGTTGTGAACTGTTAGTATATACATCTGAATTAATTCCCGTGCCACAAATATCAAGGATATTTACATTATTATAATTACAGCTTGACCTCCAAAGGCCAAAGTTAGAGTAGAGCCCTCTGTCAAATTTCAAATGAGCGCTCAGCTCCAGGATGCCTTTTCTTGTACCTGTAGCCCATGGGTCAAGGCTGGACTCCAAATGACCCTGTGGCTTCAGGCATTTTCCGGTACCAGGCAACAAGGGGGAACAGTCTTCAGCACAGAGACACCAGCTTGTCCTGGTCTTTGGCAATGCGATCAACAATGGGTACACGCCGAATCCTGGAAGTTCAAGGACACTTGTGGCCATCGAAGGTTAAAGGAACAACATTATTTTGTCCCTAAAAGTAAAGGAATATTCCGTGAATGACGGCACAACGTGGAAAGCAATTCTCTTTTTGAGGCATCAGCAAGATGCTGAACCAGATGGTTCTTGCTGGAAAATAGGCCATGAAGACAGAGTTGTCTCTCTTGAAAGCAGACCAATGACCCTGAGAACTTTACTCCTCATTCGTCAAAGAAAACACTTCCATTGTCATTAGTAAAAAAAAAACAAAAAACGCTTGTCACAATTAATTCTCAGGCACACACTCCCCACTGTTATCTGTAAAACAATACTAATGAAGAAATTAACAAATTGGTATATTTCTGACGTAGTTGTGATGTGTAATGCAAAACAGTGGTACTCCACAAGTTTAACACTCTTACTGTTAAAATGCAGTGCTATGGGACACAACAAACTACGATGGATTATCCAAATACATAAGGTGTGAGGCAGATGAAGCAGCTTTTAAACGACTGAAATGTTTTACATTGTTTCACATTTAAATAGTTAAAAAGAAACACCCCCTCACTTCTACTTTATGAAGTCTGACTACTGCTCTCTGTTATGTTCACAACATAGAGACATTTCTATAACTTGACAACTCATTCAGCTTAGAGGATTTAAACGCACAACCTCCTGGAGAGAGGCACAGAGCCCTGACCCTCTGAGCTACACACAACCCAAGAAGAAAGGGTGAAACAAAGAAATGGTGAAACAAAAAATAGTATGTGTAGCAGAGACCGCTCGTAGATCCGGCTCGAAGGACCAAATGTAGCGGAGACCGCTCGGCGGTCCAGTTCTTCGGGAACCGCTGATAAATCAAAGGACCGTAAATACAGTGGAGAGATCACTGTTGGGAACACTGTCCTGGTGCTGGTTCGTGTATTTCAGCTGTATGTACCTCAGGTGGGTCTTCCAGAACACCACTGTTAGGATCCTGGTAAGATCTTTATTCAGGTTCAAGCTAAGCAATTTACACAACGTTCCACATAAACACTAAAATAGGACCCTCCAAACAAACTAAACTGGTCTGAAATTGAACTACATATATAATCTTACGATCCCGTCTCTACGGTGATGAGAAGTCTATATACGCGATGGCTCTCCGTAACCTAGGAGATCATTGTTAGCAACATTAAAATTTACAGTACTTAACGAGGGCAAGAGAACACAATATTCTACCTAAATTCTAGAAGATTCTAGAAGACCGAGGACCTTTTCTACAGTATTGTTTGCCCAGGTCAAGAAAAAAAAAAAAAAGCAACAGGCCATCTTTCAAATTACAAGGCATGTTTCATCATGTTTGAGGTGCACAATGGAGAAGACAACAATAGTTATACAAGCGTTTCACACACAGCTTGCTGACCCTACAGCTCTTGTACTTGTCTTCTCCTGTAGCTCAATGCTTTTGTCATGTAAATGTTAACGCAAACCAATGACGAACGTGAAGGCATCACTTTTCGAAATAGAGACGTGCCCACCTGAGCCCACCTCAAATCGGCTCAGACACTGTTGAGGAACCAAGGAGCATAGCGAAAGGTGACCACCAAGAACTTCATGAATCTCCACTGGCATGAGAAACTGGAGCCACTCTGTCTGTACACATATATACAATTAAGAAAGCATTATACAAAATTACATTTCATATACAGAATTTTCACATTCACATTTACTTCATTTTTTCATCTGCACTTACGTCAAAGTTGACATACAAATTAGTGTTCTATCTGGTACATTCTATAGTACTAGAGAAATGCTGACCCAACGCACACTGAGCAAACTCCATTCTTGATCAAAGACTTTCTGTGTTGGAATTTTTCCCCACCAGGAATATTTGGAATTCTGTTTCCTACATATGGAACTTTGATCCTCGATCATTCGCCAAACAATGTTTCATGTTGTATAGTGCATTCCTATAAAAAACTCACATTTGTCCAATGCGACTAGATTTTTTACAGGCAAGTGGTTATCCTATGAAAATGGGGTCCATGGATGTGTTGGATTTGCACTAGTCTGTCCCAAAGCAGATGATTATGAACAGGTTCTCTGGTGGAGCATGCTGGGTAATATGTACATGGCTGACTGGGCTCAGACAGCTGATGTGACCTGGGTTAAGCCAAGGTCGTTGGAATCCTCTCTTCCATGTGGTGTAAAGGAGGACAGCTCCACAGCTAGTCATACTGGCTTACTGGTCCTGTCCGGGTTCTCCTGGGGACGGGAGAGTTCCCGGATAGTGCTCTTGGCCCGGGAGGGACCCGGCCGGTCTGCCTTTAGCTTTGAGGGCAGACAGAAGTCTTTGAAGCAGCGTTTGAAGTTTTCATCCAGAAAGGCATACAGTATGGGGTTAAGACAGCTATTGATGTAGCCCAGAGCCACACAGAAGAAGTAAGCGGCCGTGACGGCGGTGGTTGTGGGAACGGTGGTGAGCACCTTGACCAGAATGAAGATGTGAATGGGTGTCCAGCACACCACAAAGACGGCCACCACCACCAGGACGAGCTTGGTGATCCGTCGCAGGTTCCGGTCCTTCTCCCGCGAGCCGGAAAGCAGCCGTACGCTTTTCAGCCGCAGGATCATCAGCGAGTAGCAGACCGTGATGATGAGGACCGGGACGACGAAGGCGAAGATGAACACACAGATCTTCATCAGGGTGTCCCAATAGACGTACGGCTCAGGAAACTGCAAAGCGCACTCCGTGGTCCCTGTTATGGTGAAAGATCGATCATCCACATAAATAAATGATAAAAAGGCAAACCAAGCAAGTCGTGGCATCGGGAGCAATGTAAAACATTATGGGAGAGTGCAGAGATTAAGTCAGCTTTTTAAAAGGTTTCCAGACAAACGTGTGTTACATTATGAGGAGTTTGATGCAGTGCTATTAAAAATTAATAATTCATTGGTTCAGTGTAAGAACTGGACTGATTGAATGTGCTGGTTTGGTGCATAAGCTATAGGGCTAAAAGTATGAGGACACCATCCTGTGAAACACCTCATACCAAAACCAGGGGTACAAATAAGAACTGGGTCCTCCCTTTGCTGTTATAATAGCCTATACTCTTCTGGGAAGGATTTCCATCAGATGGAATCTTTTCACTGGCATTTGCTGCCTTTCCACAGTGACAGTATTAGCAAGACTTGGTATTGATGTTGAGCAATCAGTTCCCTGTCTGTGTGCTGGGTTACCACTGCAGATCTAAACTGTTGTTGCTTCTAGATGTTTCTACTTCACAATAAATTCACTTGTAGTTGGAGAATTTGGACAAACCGACTTGCTGGAAATGTGACATTAATTAAAGTTACCTCTTCAGGATGACCCATTTCACTGCCATTGTTTGTCGCACTGCTGTATGCTAAACTACACACGCCTGTGTCGGCGATGGGCGTGGCTTAATTAGGCAATTCCACTAATGGATAGGGGAGTCCAAATATTTCTGGCCATATAGTGTAGAGTGTCGATGAGGTGCCAAATAGTGATGAGATCCTTCATGTGCCCCATGAGGAACTCACCGTTGTTAGTCTGAGTGCTCCCCAGGATCATAGCGGGAATTCCGGCAGCCGACGATAAGATCCAGATGCATACATTAACCATCTTGGCCTTGACAGGAGTGCGGAAGTCTAGGGCCTTGACAGGGTGGCAGACAGCGATGTAGCGGTCCACGCTCATCATGGTCAGCGTGAAGGTACTGGTGAACAAGTTGTAGTAGTCAATGCTGATAAACACCTTACAGACCACCTCGCCGAAGGGCCACGTGCTGAGAAGATAGTCAGTGCTCTGGAAAGGCATGGTGGTGGTGACGAGGGCATCGGCCAAAGCTAGGTTGAAGATGTAGATGTTGGTGGCCGTCTTCATCTTTGTGTATCTGAAAGCAAAGAAGTGGGTGGGTGAGTGATGTCATGAGATGGATTTGCGGAGTGTTGGAATGCTGTTTATCGCTGGGGAGCTAGACACTAGGTCACGCATGCTTATAGATACTGACTGGTAGAATATGCGACAACACGGCAATTCAAATGATCTGTTTTTATAACAGAGAATGAAATCGAGTTTCCTGAAGGAACACATGTCTGAGTTCCGATCACTGGCTTGACCTGCAATAACTAAGTCTATTTGAGTCCACTCCATTTGAGTCATCAGGGGAAGAAGATTAAAAATTGGTTCCAGCAGATTAAAAATAAGCATGCCGCTTTTCATCGCACAAGCCTTTCTTGTGACAAGTAAGAAAATTCCGCTGAGTCGATGATGATTACTCTAGAAAGTCATTACACTGGTAGTGTCGAGCACCTGAACCTAAAATCCTCACCAATGGCTATGACGCAGGGCATAATAAAGCCATGAAAAGAAGCAGCAGGTGTTGTTGCCTGTTAGAAGTGTAAAAAGTAACTGTGGCCAACCATAAAGGAAGGATCACACGTTTGATGTCTCGGCATACGGCAGAGGCACTCGTTCCTCTGGTCCTCCGGCCAAACCGTTCCTTGTTTTCTACGCCACACTGCCCCCTTTAGTTTCCGCAGCTGCAAAGACAACTGCCGGCAAATTCCAGGATAACCACAATGGACTCTGAGGTAACTGCAGCAGTCAGAGTCTTTGGTCATCCGTGTCAGACATAGTAAACAATGAGAGGCCCATGTGTTCAGTGCTCTGCTGGTCGCCTTCACGGCGTTCAAGTGCGGATATCATTTTCTGTTTTTTTGCGAAGCTCCACGTGATGCCTGGAGAGCCGTGACAGTGTTCTTGAGGAGACGACGGAACTCAAAGCTTGATGTCTTCTTTCACTCCTATGCAGGTTTCATTATGTCTTCATTGTGCTTTTTCAGGAACCCTGTCATTAGCCTGTTTACACGCTGACAGTGAATCATTCAGTTGAAGCATTACCATAGTTTCTAATAAGTGGTGATGGCTGTAAGAAAGTTTCAGAAGCCTTCAAAAAGCCCAACCTCCACCCGGGGTGTACTGTAAGATCACTACAGGCCCTTACATGGACTGACAGCTGGCTGGCTGCCCAGCCGCTTTCAGGCCATCACCTGTCCTCCAAGCTATTTAACAGGCACAGTGTGGGCGTCATAATCTCATTAGAAGATACCCAACTTAAGAAAGTCTACTGCAGAACACTGTTGAAGACAATCTTAGCACTTTTATACATTGTGACTTAGGCCCCTAATTGTGTACAGCATTCAGTATAAAAAAAGCACAGGAGGCATATCTTTGGGAAAATAAACCATCTGACTTGCAGGCTTTGTAACGATCTAAGATATTTTTCTTTGTCAGAAAAGAATGATCGGGTGATTGTTTTTGTAAGCAGGGGACAGCCGTTTACTTTTTAATTTACTTAGATCACATAGCTGGCTGCATCCTATAGGAGCGATTGTGATGTATAGACATTTCAGAGGAATGAGCTATGGCCTGGGAACATAGAGAAACATGTCTGCCATTAGAGGGAGTCCACAGAAAAGGCAGCAGGGCGAGAATGCAGAACACACACGCTGACAGCTCTGAGAATAAGAGCTATCAGCCCATTTTCACATCTTATTCTCTGCAGCTGTGTGTGGCTTGAAGTGCTTTATGGCTCATGATGTGTATCTTTATAATGTATGCGTTTATTTTTTTACAGTATGTAAGAAGAGACCCATCTGATAATGATCATCCCGATCGGACCACGTCATGGGGGATGGTGCTGAGGCTGACTAAAGGAGACAAGTCAGATGCATGTGTGAGTCTCAGATACACTTCAGTTCATCTTGGAGATGCTCTTAGCAAATGTGACTCCAACAGGAAAATGAGCATGTCATTTAGAAGACATAGCATCCTGATGTGTGTCTCAAACTTCGATTGTGCCTGTGGCTACAAAACAATTTTCCCTCGGGATGTGAAGCTGAAAAAAGAAAAGATGAAGGGGTATGGAGGAGATGAAGACAAGCTGGAGTTTTACCAGCTAAAATGTGCCCGTGTCTGGAAGGTTGTCGGTGTGAATCCCATGACCAGCAGAGTGACGATACTACCATTGGGCCCTTGAGCAAGGCACTCAACCTCAAAACCTGCTTCAGGGGTGCCAGATAAACAGCCGATCCTGTGCCTTCACCCCCAGTTCACTCTCTCCAGTGTATGTGCATCTCACTGAAGAGTAAGTTGTTATATGTGAGGACTAAAGAATTATGTACCTATACCTGTACGATGGCCAATTAAGTATCAATAGACATTATTACACCAAGCCGGAGATAAATCATCCGTCTATCCATAAATGCTTTTGGGAAAATGAGCTAACTGACAGAGTGTGTTTTGATCTGAGACTCTGCCGACAGCCTTACAAATAAGACCAGATGTAAGTACTGCATGGGTGCAGGAACGTGTTGGAAGAACACCTTGGCTCAATTTGCTGATACGGCCACCGGGCGGCGTTTCGCGCAGGACGCAATTAAGACTTCAGAGACATCTGTTATTACCATTCCGTCCCTGCCAGTGCGGGATCACAGCCTCTGAGTCATTCGCACGTCTGGTACACCCACTTGGACTCCACTGTAATAAGCCTCATTTTGAGGCGAAAGAGCCTCAAGCAAAATTGACGTTGACGGCCCTGGGGAAAAAAATACAGTGGTCACTGTACATTCCCAGTCCCTGGGCTCATTACAGGGCCACGAGGATGTACACACTGCATCTGTAATCGTGTTGTCTGATGTGTGTAATGTGACGCATCAGGCACGGCACTTTCTTCTTTCAAGCCATGTGTAAAAATACCTTTGAAATGAAACACGAGGCAGCCAGGGTGGATCGGCACAGAGCAGGATGGTTTAGAAATGCTTGGAGACAATGGAAATATCCTATTTGTGGAGGGTAAAATGGGCCAAATTGCATTCAGCTGACTGCTCCTTAACACCTTCAAATCTCAATGTGAATTAAATAACACACCTAAGGGTCATGGCAGCGGTGATCGTGATTTGAAAACGATAACGATTTCCCATAACAAGCTAATTGGGTGCCAGTAATAAAACGGACCTCACACAATTAATTTAGGAGATTTGGGAACATTCTTCAGGTTGCATTGTTGTCATTTAATAACATGCCAACCCATCCATCCATCCATCCAGCCATCCATCCATCCATCCAGCCATCCATCAGGTACAGGATCAAACTGAGCCTAAAGTGTGTACCAGAAAGCACAAGGCATGATGCATGTATGCCAATCCATTACAGGACACACATACACACATTTACAGGCAGTTTAGAGACAACTGGCAAAACATGACTAACTTGATTTACTCTGATGGTGCTACCGTATCATGCACATCTGAGAATAGCTGTCCCGCTGCTAAAACCGACCCTTAAGGACCTTTCACCCTCGTGTGAGGCTTACCCATCCATGTGACGCCGTGGCAATAGATTCAATCCCCAGTTTGGACCAAACGTTTCTTACACTGGCTTCAGAATCAACCGGGACGATAGGTAAACACAACACACACCATCAGCGACATCACCATCCATAGCTAAGGCCTCACACCATCAGCATCAGGTTAATTAAGCAAAATATAACGTTGTTTTTCTCCACGCTTAGAAACCATCTACTCTGAAAGGCCTCTGGATGTGATGGAAACCCTTAGGAGGGTAAATGTACTATCAGATACTACAGCCAAAATCAATTCAGTCACCACCTGACCGTATTTATTGATCTGCATTGCCAGCTGGCAGCCTGCACAATGTTTCTGCATACATTTAACCACCAACGGACTCGGGGAGAATAGTGCATTCATGTGTTTCACAGCAAACCCCGCAGGAGAGGACAGCTCATGAAACCAAAACCCTTTTAATTATGTTCCATTGTTTATGCGGAATGACACGTGCTTTGCACAGATCACCCTTCATAAGTTACATTTTACAGGGCTGCTGTTCAGACATGTTAGGTGTCTGTGCCTGTCTTTGGGACACCTCTGCTTTGATTCCCGTTGTCAGCAAAGCAAGGCCTTTTAACCAGGGGCACTGGCTAAATGACTAACCCTTCTCTTTGACTCCAAGTTTTGCTCTCACCTGTGTGTGCGTGTGTGACACAGAGGAATCCTATCTGCCAGTTCTCAGGCACATGATGAACAAAAGTATTACTTAAAAAGATACTTCCAGCCCCTGTTCTGAACCAGTCTCTTTATGGATTAAATCCCAGAATGAGAATCAGTGAAAGCCCTCCTCCTATTAGTCAACATAAAAACATTGTACTACTATTATTAAAAAAGCTGCAGTATAATTTGAAACATGTTATTTCAGAAATGCAGAATGCAACATGCTTTACAACATTCTTTATGCCCACATATAAATAAAATGCATGATATTCTATTTGCAATCATTCAGGTCTACTCAGTCACTCAGACTAAGGCAAAAAAAAATAAAAAATCATGGCAGTAAGGCCAGAATGTTACATTCAGCAAGTAAGGTTGTCATCGTGAGAGACTCTGGACGTTAAGTTACGAATCATTAAATGTGATTAACGTGCAGAAATGGACCGAGTCTTAGAAGGGGCTAAGAAATGCGATGAATAACATCAATGCTGACCGAGAGAACACAGGTGTTTAAATCCATAACCTCCGTCAGGTGGATATCTTACATCTAAAGTTGTGTGTCACTGCCTGGTATCAGGCCAACTAACAAGTCAGCACAGGTCGGTATCTGTGTAACTAATGAGTTAACAGGTTAGTATTGTCCAGAATTAACCCAGCAGATAGGTAGGTAGGCACTGGTCAGTCAGGTCTGGAATGGTCAAGCAGGTATGATGGATCTTTATGAAATACTTCTGAGTCCAGCCTATGCCAAGATACCTGGTGTATTTCCTGGACTGCAGTGAGTAACTCAGCTAGCAAAACTCACATGCTAAGAAAACTGTCCGAAGTATGAAAGAATACTCTCAAGCTTTTCTGAAGTTTAACGGCATCCACATTCACAGAAAACGGTTCTTACTGGACCATTGTGATGTCAGCCAGAACGGGAGCCTGCAAACACCAGGCAGGCTGACAAACACGGCGCTCCAGGTTGACTCTGCTTCAGGGCTCTTTCGGTTCAGAGCTAATACACCGAAACAGGTGAGACGGCAGACCGGGTGGGAACAGGATGCCAGTCAGCCTCTGGTCCAGTGAGCCGCTGGGTGGCCCTCAGATACTGGAAGATGACTCTCATACAAAAAGTCTACAAGGATCACAGACTGATTCTTCATATGGTGGCACACGGCTTTATAGAACGATAGAGCGTTTCATCCTATTATATATATATATATACATACACATAATCACCTTCAGGCGATCCCGCATACCAATGATGCAGAGATATTTGCTCGCTAACAAAAAGCGATCAGAAGGAAACTGGAGGTAAGAGCCCAGCACTGCTTACCTGATGATCACATACATGACCAGGCAGTTGCCCACCAAGCCCACCACAAACACCACGGAGTAAACTGCCGTGATGATGGGGATGATCGGGGACATCGGCTCGCTCGCCCAGCTGCTGTTGAGCGTCAGATTGTGGATGTCGGAGTAAACGGGCAGCCATGTGGAGTTGCTCAGGCAGTCCTCGGACAGCACGGACAGGCACTTGTCGTCCTTAAATATTTCCACCAGATTGCTGTCCATCACTGCCGGATTCCTCTGGAAAGCTGCTGGCTCGGCTCTCCTGTTCATGGGAAGAAGTCAGCAGGAATGTGTGAAGCTGCCACCGACGCGTCGCGTTGCTTAAGTTTACGAACGCAGCTGGCAGATTTAATCAAATAAAGTCAGGCGATTACGCACGTCGCAGTGTGGCCAGAGCCTCACCCCTGCCGCCGAGTCCTCCGACTTCCTTCTCAGCTGTGCAAGCAAAACGTAGAGAAATAATGCGTTTATAAATACGAGCGCCCTTCACTTGAGGGAGAGAAACTTTACCGATGAGCTGCAGGCTGAGGCGCTGCGCACAGGACGGGGACTGCACCGCACACACACACACTCAGACACACACGCGCACAGACACACACACACACACACACACACTCAGACACTCACGCGCACACACACTCACACACCCCTCCGAGCTCCAGCCAGCGCAAATATTACATCAGAGCTGTGACAATAACCCCGCAGGCACTGATATCAGGCCCAGGACACGCCACACGTTCACATCCTGCCATTAACGTGATATCCAGCCGAAGCAGTGCGTTCAGGCAGTGCATCAGAAATGTTTTACTTGTAACTGAATTAATATTTGTGTAGCAATAGAATAGTAACGCAAACGTAAGGACTATCCACAGAACGATTTCGGAAAAGAAAGCAAGTGTAATTACAGTTAATAGCGTCAGTTATTAATTATTTAAATTAATAAATGTGCAAATTATCCTTTTATAAAAGCTGGAGACATTTTATATTCAAACAAGCATATATAACTGGCGGAATGAGGAACTATTAACTCTCGTAAAGTTCTGCGTGTCTCCATTCGTACGTTTTGTGTTGCTTGACGAACGGGTGGCAGTTCCCGCCAATTCGAGATTACATTATTTATCTGCTGAGATTAACGGACCATCTACTGAATTCCGACCCACGGTAGACCTGACGGTGAACTCTGAGATTGTGGCGCTGATGTAATCTACCAGCCCTCACTTAATGAAAACTTAATTAAAACTGCAGCCTACTAAGGCGAGATTCCTGTTAAGCGTGTAGTGTCGATTAATAAACCATTCGGTTTTCCCTCATCTGTAGGCTCCGGTGTGGTCTGTAAGACTGCAAAAACCGCAGCAAGAAGGAGCTGGAATCATATGACTCTAAGGCTGACGATAGAGGGAGGGATTTTACACTTCCATCCATTTTTAACACGGCAATCTGTTTCTTATACGTTGATGACCTCGTATAAATTCTGTAGGAATCAGTTTTATTGAGCGATTATATGCTTGCTTATTTACAATATAAATATGAAGTCACTGCACCTTGAACAAAGTAGTGAGAAAGGATGATTTGAGACTTTAAAGTATATATGCTGTTTCCACACCAATTGCTGACATACAGTGGTTCATGTCAGACTGTCCTGCTCCTGCTTATATTGTCTGGTAGGGGGATTTTAACCCTAAGGTAAACCAGGGGAAAACTAAACGGGAAGAGAGCCTCATATCAGCACTGAAGAAAACTGGAAAATTGCTGTAGATACCCAATTAGTCTGCTTTGGAGTGCAACCAAAAATGCATAAAGGTCTGCATTGGTATACTTACATCAGCTGTGGTTTTGTGTTCAAAACCCATAATTTTTGCAGGAATCTCTAAAGAACCTACAGTAGGCGTCAGGGTGTTCCAGTTACGATGTGATGTCCTTGCAATACACAGTTAATTTATATGCTTTTTATTATTATATGGATCGCTGCGATGTAGAGCTGCAGTATGAGCACGTGTGACTGTAGATAAACTAAATTTAAACGCAGTGGTGATCTGACAGCAAGCTCGCTCGTCCCTGTAGTGATCCTCAGAAGAAGCCTGCAACGTCTATCGGCGAGAGGCAAAGAGCAGAATGGATTTTCATTTGGCTCTCAGGTGAAAAAGTCGTATTTACGGAAGCAACATGGGTTAAGCAACTTTCACGAAGAGATGACAGCACTTGTTTCAATAGCTACCCCTGGATATCAAAAGGAAATTGCATGACGTACTCTGTTCTGTAAAGTGTTTCTGTATGATGGCATTCCGACCTGCCCATACTAAATGTACACCATTCACATTTTGTGTATTTTGTGCATCATGGTTTTTCATACAGTGTATGCAGTTATTAAATACCTTAGTAGCATAAAATGTGTTCACACATGGTCACTTGTGGATGAAAAATGTTATTTGTGCCTATATGTGTGGAATTAGGGGTTTTGATCACAAGGTTTGTACATGTAGTCAATCATAAGTGGAGATTTCCAGCTGTGATGGGGTAAATTCGAGACAGAGAAACTGAGGCCTTAGCCAGGTCATGAAGATAAGGGGCGAGGCAAAGAATTCGGATTGCGGGAGAGATGGGGGCCCTACGTGGTAACAGTCCCTAGTAACGGGGGAAAACCAGTCTCAATTCAGAAAACTATGAATGGAGACAATCAGGCAGTGAGGTGACATCTCCGCCTGGTACCACCTTAAGGGTGCATGGAAATTTGGGGACTGAGAGAAGTTTCTGGAAAACAAAGAAGGTGTGTCACAAATAAGCTTCCCATGATGAGAAGCACCCAGTATAATCTTAAATATTATATGACAGACATACAGTAATATGATTTAAATCTGGCGCTTACTGTGAGATGAGTCGGCTTATTTCATGCGGTCATAACAATTCAAGGTTATAGAGAAGCTTTATATATCTGGGCAGAATTGATAAAATGCAGACTTCCTGTGTTTTTCTGATGGCAGATTGTCACAGCATTCTTATAACTAATTAGTGTTAGATGATATAATGAACTAGGATTTGGTTGTTTGAATTTATGTATCAACCTGTTGTCTGTCCAGCTGAGTTCACAGCAACATCAATTTTATCATCATATTTTGGAACAATATACTGAATAAAAGATGAAAAATGACACCACAATGAGTCGCCCTTAATAAATAAACATAATCATGTAATTTCACATTATTTCAGCAAATACAAGTGATAAAAATGTCAATGTGAATATATCTTACATGTTATTTTTCCTAGTTTTTACTCAGTCTGTATTGCTACTAAAAATCCAATTTAAAATTCAAATCACTCTGCAATTCCTGTGGTATTGTTATGTTTTAAATACGATTTTAAAAATTCATCCTTTTCTGTACATACAAACAAAATTAATACAGTAGAACTAGACCACCAATAAAACGTCCTTGGTTAAAATCCTCTTATCCTGTGCTTAGCGCATCGACAACAAATACAGGCCTCAAGAGCATAAAACAAAGAAGCCTGTGAGTGGGATAACAAAGGTGATGATATTTAGGCACATGTTTTTAATCCTGTGTTATTCTGCGACATCGTCTACCCCGAGAAAGATGGTCTGATTCATGCTGTACTCTGGAGAGCAGAAGGCTGACAACAGCAGACATATTACCTGAAGTAAAGATCAGGTCTGGATTATTACAATTTTAAGGTGATTTGAAAGGCACATTGATTATGTCTCAAACAGCGACGTTCCAGATAGACTTGTACATAAAATGAACCAATTTTATCGTGTGGAATCTTCATATTTTGTGCGTGGGGTCAGCACTCACCCTACCTGGTCTCCTGATTCAAATGTCGACCATTTATGACTTAATCTGGGAGTGGTGTGTAGCTCTGTGAGTTGGGTCATGGGTTCATGACTCGTGGTTAGCTGAATAGTCAGAGAGTATGGGTTTTAACTCTGACAGACCCTGAGTCTGAAGACCATGTGACCACATCAGCAGCCTGGTAACCGTCCCATTTAGATGACCAAGGCGACAAATGGAGCAAAGTCAGATAGATGAGGAGTACCCAGGACCATCTTTTCACAAAAGGTGGCCAGATTGCCCCTGGACAGCTTAGAGATGCTCCACTACCTCTGGTTTCTGTCCAAAAGCTTCAATTTAAATGTTGTGGTGTGTGGACCACAGTCACCGGCTATTATTTCAAGTGTGGCTGCCTTTCATCTACTCTTGAACGTGTGGTTTCTGGGCTAATTGTAACACTGACCTCCAGTCAGTAGTCTCGGCCACCACACCCAGCCAGAGCACACCCTGCCGCACCAGAACATTAGACATGCATGTTGACCATTTCTTAATTTCCCTTGGAAGCATTAGGGACCATCTCAGAAGGTATATATAGTGAGTCTGCTCCTTATTGAACTTTTAACTTGCTATGTGCCTCTTTGCTTGCTCTTGGCTTCTGGAATGCCTGGTTTTTTCTGACCTTGTTTACTGGACATGATTTGGTTTTGGCATTTATATTGCAGGATTGGTTTGGAACGTTGCTTATTTTTTGACCCACCGAGTCCATCTTCACCTCCTCCGTCACCGTCTGGTTCTCTGCTGCCACTGACAGGGACAAATGAAGGCCGGGACGCATTATTTCCACCACCATGAAGGTGATCGGCTGCAGTCTGTCATCACTCCAGGACCTGCACACGTTCAGGACCATGAAGAAAGCAGTAAAGATTGCATTCAACACCTCTTGCCATGGGCACGGACTTTCCTAAATACTTCCTTCTGGCAAGAGGTCGGGTCAGTCAAGACCAAAAGCACTCACCAAAAGAACAGTGATTCCCTACTGCAGAAGGCCTCATCAACGGCCATTGACTATGGCCCCCCAACTAACCAACTATGGTTACATCACATCATGTACATTATCGGCACTAGAGACATTTATTTTATGATATGTTATTTTATCATTATTTTACATCGATTGTGCTTTTATTGTTTGCATGACACCCCAAAGTAAATTTCTTTTAGGTAGTAGTACTTGGCAATAGACAAATTATTCTGATCCGATCCTAAGTTTGGAATTGTCTTCTTGGTGGTTATTATTCATCTTGTCAATCAGTAGAAGCACTCACTCAACTCTTGAGTCCTCAAACTCCTTCATTAAACTTCACTGCTGCACATTAGTCAATCAATGGGATGGGATGGAAATATATGTACCTTTTTATAAAATATAACAATCAATTAATGAGCTACATGCAAACCTGAGGTCATGTGACTCAGAGTGCAATATTGGGAAGCATGAAGAACCAGACAGACGACAGAACATTGTAGAGAAACGCAGTATATTGGGATACTAAGAGTTGACAGGGACTCAGTCACAGCTAAGTTATGATCATAATATAACACACTCCCTCAGGAAGGAGCCATCCTGTGTGACATAGAGCAAGAAGAAGAGAGCAGAAATGGGCTTCACCATTCCTGAGTTGTAGGTTCAAGTCCTGTTTGTGTTTTGTGTGTGAGTGACTTTGCAGGGTGCGTGTATCTATGTAGGTTTTTCACTGGATGCTTTGGTTTCTCCTAGAGTGCATACACTTTGTGTGAACTGGTGTCCTCTGCCTTGTGTCCTGTGTTTCCTGAGATAGGCTCCTGGAAGTATTTAACATCATATTGATTGGTGCAAAACAATTTTTTTCCTCTTTTTCTCAGGAAATCACAGCTGAATAGGTACTGTGACAAATAAAATCAATTTAACACTACAAGTCGGAAACTGATGTTTTCTTGTAATTCTTTTTTAGATTGTCTGACATCTATTCAGAACTTCATTGGCTGAATGAGTGGAATTCTTTCCTCTCTGTTATTGAAATGACGAGGACTAACCCATCCATCCATCCATCCATCCATCCATCCATCTTCTAACAGTTTATCCTGGACAGGGTTGGGGGGAGGAGGGGGGGTTACAGGAGCCTGTCCCAGCCAACCAGGGCACAAGGCTGGTGTATACCCTGGGCGGCATGCCAATGTGGGACTCATGCACCTGCTAATTTGCATTAACATTTAAGGTAATCAAAAAGTCAGGCCATATTTTTTGTAATTTATTCTCCCCCTTTGGTGGACTCAGGTAGTTTTCATATACTCCATCTTGCTCTCCCTGAGTGACCCCACACACGCATACATACATCTGATATGATGGCTCTGTCAGTGACAGACCTTACACACACGTACATACGTCTGATATGATGGCTCTGTCAGTGACAGACCTTACACACACGTGCATACAATACATGCATCTGATCTGATTCTAAGTAACTCATGCAACTCATTGGAAAGATGGATTTTATCAGTTTTATCAACTTACCAGAGAAATACAGGTGCTGCAGAAATTTATGAACAGGCGTTTTTGTCATCTGTTCAGTAATGATTAACTTATTATTCAGCACAGGTTCATTGCAGGACATCACCAAAAAATCAAATTAAAAAACCATGCAATCACTAGGAAGAAATCTTGAGTCTTCGATTTATGTGAAAGGCATTTCTGTGACTTGTGAGTGAGACCACATGATGCTTTGACAGGATCAGATCGTCAAGGTGACTCGCACTATTCACTGAGTCCATTCCACTCAATGAACTTCTCTATCAATCATCACTTGAGCTTTTGGTGAAACACTTCAGTGAAAAGGGACACTTCCTATGAGGCCAAGCCTCTGTCCTTAGCTTTTGGCTTCAGGGAAGTCCTCATTCACACTTTGGGTACAGCGCCTCGCTGTGGAGGTCTGGAGGCACTAGGCAACACTGAGATCTGTCCAAAAAAGGTAGCTGCGGTCCTGTTCTAGGTTGAACCCAGGATTAATAACAAATTTAAACAGTTTGAGACGTGTGTGTGTGCCTTTGTGGGGTTGTGTGTGTGTGTATGTCTGGGTGTGTATGGTGATGTTGTCGGTGATATGAATCTAGGGGACACAGACAGTAGTGATTCCACTTTCTCTTTTTTCTCTTGCTGATCTGCTAAGTACCATTTAAGACCTTCTCCCAGGACCTCATCCTAATTGTTCCTGTAATCAGCATGCACCGTACCAAGTCTTTATCTACCAAAATGGCACAGTTATGAGGGGCAGTGAGCCAATACCCACAGGTTGCCATGAGTTACGGGACTGCCATTTCTGAACCCATCACCGCCGCTGTGGATCACCAGGACCCAGCCCGCTCGTCCCTCAGCAAGCCGTGAGTCTGAAGTGCAAATCGGATTTCCCCCGATGCCTCCAAAAGCCAATGATGTGCCCTGTCTCCTTGGTGTCTCCAGCCATCTGCTTTAGCCTCTGTGTAATCACAGCAGAAGGAAGTCACACATTTGTTTCAACTCAATGTACCATAACGTTTCATCATTATTGTTAATAACCCGTAATACCTGCATGCTAATCACATTATCTTGTAAGCAACATCCCATTCATTATACACTATATTTTACATTAAATTGTTGTACACGGACATGAAAGTCCTTATCACAAAATGATTATATGGACTGAATTAATAATTTGGACCTAAACTTCATGAAATGATTACATAGCTATAGGACTGTGGCCTTACATTTCCAGGATTTGTGTGTGTGGAGTTTGCAGCTCCTCCCTGTTTTCATGTGCCCTTCCTCCAAACACTCTGCTTCCTTCCTGGAATGTAAGAACCCCTGGATGGGTGAGTCAGTGACTCTGGATTGCATATTGTGTGTGATTACATGCATGAGTGTGGCATCCAGTTCAAGGTGTTCTCTGGTAGTTATCTCTTGTGGATACAGCAGATGAATGGATGGATCACACTGCTATATTTCTCATTTTTCCGCATCACCATATTGAGCTCGGTTGCCCGTAGTAACTCCCTGCCAACCTTGGACTTAACCATACTTAAGGTAATAGCTGCCTTACAATCTTTGCATTTTCCCTTTGAAGTGTTGAGTGAAATATAACTGGATGGATTTTGATATGCAATAAAAACAAAATTCAGCTGATAGAAAACCTCCTACCCAGCTAGCGTTTCTTAGAGGATTTCTGTAAGTCTTCACACTCTTTTTTTTCCAATTTTTACTACAGGAATGAATGCATACAATTTACACGATCAATATCATAATCGCCACGGATACAATTTTGTTGCTGGTAATGGTGTGAGTTATGCGTTTGACAGCAATGAAGCCCACAGCACGTAAGGCTGCAATACAACGCCGTACTGAAGACTATATGCCATCACCTCGCCTTCAGCACGACGACGCATGGCCCCGTGTCACAGGGATCTGGCCACGCTTCCTGTCAGCTCGGAACCTTCCAGATCATCAATGACCTGCACGCTCACCTGACATGACACCCATTGAGCATCTTAGGGATGCTCTGGGTTGGCCATAGGGCAGCGTGTTCCAGCTTCCGCCAATA
>JAACJT020000361.1:0-20163 GCA_009936485.2 Gymnarchus niloticus | reverse complement strand
CAAGCGCTTGTGTGTACTACCTCAATAAACCTGAATTATATAACCAGCAATATAGTCTCTGAGTCCTCATATAGAATCTCTACCACAGATACCAAAGGGATCCATTCCCAATAGTATTTTACAGGGAAAGGGTGCAGGACTCTCTTCTCAGTTCCAGTGCCGTGTACTGGAAGATGGTGAATATTGGGGTAGGTTGGGCAGTCCTTCGTGGGTGGAGATCCTTCTGTGTTGGGGGTCACTGCGCAATACTGATTAGGGCTTTTTTTAACAGCACAGCTCTGAGGCCGACTCTCAAAAGGAGTGAGCAGCACATGCATAGCAATCAGAGGGATCCAGCCGTCTGACCTATCCGAATCAGCATGAGTTTGTTCTTCATCTTCTTCAATCATCCTGGCCGAAGTCAGTTATCGCGACACAGCGTGAACCAATCTGAAAACCTCACACCTTGCATTACTTTCCCTGGTTCCAGTCTTAGGTGGTCAGGCTTGCCCCAAATCAAATCAAATCTAATCAAATCAAGGATTTGCAGTGTGTGTAGCAGTACTATGTAGACTTTACTGTTGTTGGTATTGAAATGAATCGGACCTGCCATCATCAGCAAGATCAATTGATAATTCATGTAGGTTAGCAGGCAAACTGAACAGAACAAACCAGGCAAATCAAACCAAATTACTGAAAACAGAACAAAACAACTGAACAGCACAAACGCTTGAACACGGATAAGAGGGGAACTAAGGCTTAAATAACAACGAAACCAGGTGAGACGCTTGAGGGTAATCAGGACAAAGTAAATCAAACTGAATTAGGAAGGGAGGAATGCGGGTACACCAAAAACTGGGTCAGTCCTTGGGGATCCAGAGTGCTAGTGCCGATGCAACATTAAGTGTCGTTTTATTTATTTATTTAGACAACTGGAGAGAGACAACAGATAGAAACCAGAGAATTCATTCATTCATTCAACATGAGTCTTAATATTTCGAGAAAGTGCTATTCAATATAACTCAGAGGTTTGCATTCTACGATTTTTATTAATTTGCAAAACATTACAGTTTTCGCTTCTTTTTTTTCCAGCTTTAAGCAATGTAATTGTTCCTGACCCCAGAACAAGGACATTCTTTTACAATCTTACAATAATTGAATATAATTTTTACCGTGAATTAACTGGAATGTACATATTTAGTAAGTTTGTTTCAAATTTCACATTTGCA
Source organism: Gymnarchus niloticus (assembly GCA_009936485.2). Classification (NCBI taxonomy): domain Eukaryota; kingdom Metazoa; phylum Chordata; class Actinopteri; order Osteoglossiformes; family Gymnarchidae; genus Gymnarchus; species Gymnarchus niloticus. The sequence goes on along the minus strand of JAACJT020000361.1, from coordinate 18,955 downwards.
GATATGGTAAGGTTATCAGTGATACAAAGCAGGTGCAAATGACTCATTGTTTACAGTAAGCATCGTGTAATCAGTTGAGCCTTTTTCAGGTTTGCAGTTTGATTATGATACAGAAACTGTGTATGCAAATTGTAGTTTCATAATAAAATAGTTAATTGTTCCTCTTCATTGTACAGTAGCTTTTTCTTCCTCTTTATTCCATTCATGATTAAATTTAAAGAACATTTTTTCACTAATCGTCACACAGAACAGTTGCAGGAAACACCAGCTTGTATTATGATTTAATATGTGTAAAATATAGTTCCACTCGTGGATTCCTGAATATGACCTGACCTGTCTTGTTTAAGTTGGCCAGATGACGTGAGTTGACTTGCTTATGACTTGTGCAAGTGTGGCTCGCTCCCTCCGTGGCCAATACCACATACATAAATGTGCATACACATATCTGTATGTGTGTGTATTTGCCCAACTGCAGAGTGGGAATACGCATCTTTCACACCCGAGCTCTTAAACACAGCACGTGTGCTAATTCTCCCAGCAGGGATAAATTACCTTCTTCTAATCACCCACCGTGTGTCCCAAAGGCCCACACTCTCTGCTACATAGGATCACCCCCCCCCCCCCCACTCCCCATTTAGGCAAAGCAATTTTTTCAGCTACATCTGAAGAAGGTCTGAGGCCACATGGCCGTAACAACAAACAAGGAAATATCCAATGTGTACGTGATCTGGCTGGGCATTACACACCTGCCCTGTGGTCTCATTTCAATAGAAGTTACAAAAACTAATGAACATCCATCCATCCATCCATCCTCCTTTACTGCTTATCCATCGCAGGGTCACTGTCAGCCTGAAGTCCGTCCCAGAAATCACCGCCCGCTATGCAAGGGACTCCCAGAAATCACAAGGAACTAAGCAAGGGACACCCAAGACAGGATTTCTATAAAACGTGCAGTTGGCAACTCATTCAAAAACTTTGAAACCTTCCGTTGACTTTTGGCCAGATATCACCCGCACACCATACTGCTTTCATTGAATCTTTTCTGTTCGCACACGTCACCACATGCATGGAAATGTGTCTCTTCCATATTCTTCAACCTTTATGTGAATTTGAAATTGAAAACAAAGCAAAGAGATTGTAGAATTCAGCACGTTTAGCATCTGATGACTGACTTCATGACTTTGTGCTATGCCTGATAGGTCACTTTCACTAAGATTTGAAAAAGGACTCATTGATTACAAATATACCTTGAATTATCATCGAAATCCACAATAAAAAATATTTTATTTTTAATATAATGGTATTTTGGTGTTACATGACAGCAACATAAAGAAATGGAAATTTGAAAAACCATGTTGTACGTAACTTAAACATAACAGAATATAAAGGTTCCTTATTGATGCAGGCTCATTCAAACAGTGGATTACTATAACTCAGCAGGAATAAACAAGGGGAGCGGTGGTAGCCCCTTAAACAGCTGTTGTCTAATTTAATTTATTATGCCAAGCAGTCAGGGGATACAGTGGCTAAGTTACCTCAAATCTCCAGGGTTAGGGGTTTGAACCTCATTTGTGCTCTGTGTTTCTGGAGTTTTCCCGTTCTTCCCGTGTTTCACAGGGTTCCTTCAGCTGCTCTGATTTCTTCCTGCAATCCAGAGACTTGCAATTCGACTCACTGGCATCTCTAAATTGCCCCATGGTGTATGTGTGTATGTCCTGTATTGTACTGACAGGGTGTACCCAAGACTTGTACCCTCTATTGCCGGGGATACGCTCCAGGTCCTTTTGCTAAGAATCTAAGGCTTTTTTTTTTTTATTAACTACGCCTTAGTTCTCTTGATTGTAATGCCATTAATATCAAATTACATGGCTTTACCAATGATAACAAATATCAAAACCGTGACCTCACCTTTACGCCATATGGATGGAGGTCTACTGAGCGCCCCGTCATAAGGAAATAAAGATCAGGCCTGCGGAGGCAGGTTTGTCTTAGCCGTCTTGGTTAAATCATTTCATGAGTTTGAACGTCATGGGTTCTAAACAAACGCCTGTAAGAAAGCAGTTACAACAGATCTGATGCCTCCCCTGTATTTCTTTTTTTTTTTTTTGCAATCTAACATACTTCAAAGTCTCTTAATTATTTGTAATTTTGGTCTGATTTGAAACTGATGAAAACAGTCAGTGTAGTTTTATGAAGTTTCTGAAGCTTCTCTCTGGTGGATGGCAGTTTATCTCAGGGCATCTTCACACATTGGCATTGCGATAAACTCAGAGACACGACTCGCTTTAACTATAGGCGTGTTTTTGGGGCGCAGGAGGAAGCAGAAATGGCCTGAGGGAACTCAAGCAAGACATTAGGAGACCACGCAAATCCGCAAACACACTCAACGGGGACGGGGAACGAAAGCCGCAACCGTGAAGGAGTGATTCCACAGTGCCCCTTTGTCACCTGCTTGTGCAATCTGTGAAATTATTTGAAAAAAAGAAATCAGTTTTCATTGATAGTCCTAACACTTGGATCTCACGCAGTGTTCATTTTGAAAGTTCCATTTATAAATACGATGAGCCCCAGAACCATTAAGGTTAAATATAAAAGAATTGATCTTTATTTAAACACACTGTAGCTTGAGTTTTTTTAAACATCTTGCAGCCTGATATCTCTAATGAATGCATTAATCCCACACATATGGAAAAATCAGCAGCCAGACTGACCATCACTGATACCTTTTCCAGTATTATAGAAAAAACTTAGAAAGAGGGACTCTTGCATGCAACAGTTGCTAGATACCAGTTTGACATTGAATTGTACCAGTTAAAAATGTGAATAACAATGTTGTGAGGGGAGGGGACAGTGAAGAAGGCGAACGGCTGGTGCCGGAGGAAGTCAGGTGACCCGGCTCATCCGTATTGATTCGTTCCTCCCGTCCCTTATCCTCCTCAGTCTATATTCAAGCATTTTGTTTCTCTTAACCCCAATAACTTGACCTTGCATGAAGAAGCCCCATACTCTAAACGCATCATTACTTTCTTGGCCCCAAAGCACTTGTCCTATTGTAATCCGGTCTCCTCCACTCTTCGATTTTTTGCGTGCTGTACTTGTAATAAACACTGCTAAATTTCATTGCGCTATAATTCTTTGGTAAGATTCGCATCTACAAATATTTTAGTTAGAATGCATCTGTTAGAAGGACAACTTGTGGGAGGCTCTGTTACCTCACACCTCAGTGGCTGGGTTTTCAAATTCCATCCCTGCTGCCTGTATTTATTATGGATGTAGCGCAATTTTCCCTTTCTACTCCCATAGTATTCCCCTCAACGTGCTGCTTTCCTCTGGTAGTCTAACGGCAAGATATTAGGCAAATTGTTTGGTTTTTTTTGTTTGGTTTTGTGTGATTGTATAAGCCCTGTGATGATAAAAAAGACAAAGTCTTCAAACAAATACATATGCTCTGCATATTAAGCCACACACACATAACAAAATACCCCCCCCCCCCCCGGGACCCTGGTCAGAATGAGAATCTGGAAGATGGATGGATGGATGGATGGATTATACATAAACAAATGCTTTTCATAAAGCCTTTTGCTAGTCTCGCAACCGCTGTCTTCAGATGTGTGTTTTATGCATTTTAGAGTTTAAAACAGAAATGTGTGAAACCGAAATGGATACTCTTTCCTTCAGTTTTTTTTTTTTTTTGTCTCCTTTTTTTCCAAGTGGCCATATGGAAGCTAATCGCTCTGAGTAATTCTCATCCGATAAGCTGCGTCCAGAATCGTCTGTCGGCGCTCGGCAGAACGGCGCTGTCCTGTTGATCATACCAGTTAATGGCTGCGAAGATTAAAGCAGTTAATGCTGCGACAAAACCGACAGCAGCTAGGAATGAAATAAAAAAAAAGAAAAAAAAATCACATGGTGCTTAATGAATTTATGCAGACTAATTAACGTGGCTTTCTAACGTCTTCCAAGGCGTTTCTGGGCCAGATATTCAGCCACATTAGCATTACAGAAGTTTCATAAATTAAATCCTGGAGAACGGATGCCGTCTTCAGCTTTAAGTATGGGTCGCTTGTCATACGAGGGGCGAGAAAGGTCTGACTAGTGGGGCGCAACCCTAACATCCTCTACCAAGTGATCAAAACATAGTTTTATCTTGGGGGAATACAAATAGTCATCATTTTTACTGCCTGGTCCTTGGAAATGAACATGTGTTATGGCAATTTAGCTAGTTATTTCACCCTAAACGCACTCATTAAAATCAAATTTATATTGAAGTTAGGTAATTGCATAGGAGGTATCACTAGGGGGCGCAGGTAAATGGCAGTCTTTCTGGTATGTTCTTTTTTTACCTGCACATACAAACTGTTTAAATATCAAAATGGCCACTCGAGGTCTACAGTTAGATATCAGGATCACAGGGTGGAATGCACTTCTTTCCCTAAGCATCGGCATGACCGCAGTATACCCGAGGCCATTTGTCTATTTCTGTTTGAAGACACCTTGTCGGACACTGGAGGTAGTTCCCTACCGTGCCAAGAGAAACTTTCGTCGAGATCACAAATGAATTCTTCTGCTTCCCTCTTCTCTCTATATACTCCCTGACCTCCATTGCCAAATGATAATTTTTTTTTTTTTTTAACCCTATAGTGCTACTCAGGAACGGCTGAACGGTAAAATCATCCGCACGTTTATCACACAAACGCTCGTGGTAATTTTGACCTTGCCTCACTGTATTTAGAAATTGCCTTGAGCACTCTTCTCTTTTCTCAGTGTTGCCTGTTGAATACCAAATTTGTGCTTATCTTTTACCAAGTGAATAATTGAATCCCCTTCGAAAAGTGGTGTAGATTATGAATACTGAATGGGTTACTTACTTACATGCAGGTTTCTCTGTAATGAGGAGTAAAATGTAGCACCTACTTGAATACCTATTCCCTCTATGAGTCATTGTTTTTTTTTATTCTATTTATTTCTTGGGTTTAATAGCACTAAGATTACTAAGATGGCTCCAAAAAAATGAGGTACGCATTGCTGGAGCATTATATACAGGCCTGAATCTGACCCATACATAAATAAAGGCAGCTCATGTAAGTATTTCTCAAACAAGTATCAGCTACAGGATTGAAATGCTGACTTTTTTTTTTTTTTTTTGCAAAACTTTATCTGCATTCACTAGGATTACTTACAAAGTCAGTCTGTCTCTTTAGTAATCAGCTCGGGTATTGTGGTGACATTAAGTGATTACTTTTATTGTAAGGGTTAGAACCATCGTGTGATAATACTTTAACGTGATACTCTGACAGGCATTTGTCATTTGATGTTGTTTTTGCTGCTGTAAGATGTTCACGTTTAGAATTACATGGACTTGTTTCATTGCTTTAGCAGTGTCATTGTGAATCTTTCTTTTTGCTTAAAAGTAACCAGATGCTTTCAGCTCAACATAATGGATCTGACTTTATTTTATCTAGCTGCTACTTTAAAGCAGAGTCACGGTGAATCTGGAGCCTGTCCTGTGTTGCACGGGGCACAAGGCTGGGGTTACAAAGAACAGGATGTTGTGCCAACACACAGCACATACACACCTGCGTACACACACACACACACACACACACACACACACACACACACATAGCTAAGAGCAATTTAGAGACACCAACCTTCCTGTGGAAAGAAACTGGAGCTCCTGAAGGACACCCACTCAAACCCAAGGAGAACATGCAAATTTTACATTTAAAAAATGGGAGCTGAATCCCTAACCTAAAAATCCACTGAGCTCGCTATTAAAGTATTGCTCATTTTCAGTGCCTAAAACATTGTTTAATAAATAGCTATCGGTTTGCCTTTATAAGGTGAAGATGACTACAGAAACTCGAGGAAGAATGAACATCACAACGAAACACCCACTTTTAAAAGTATGGATTTGAAGCGAAGGAGTAAACGTTATTGTGACAGTAGAGAATCACATATTTATTCTGGTAATTGAAAATAGTCTGCAGGATTGTGTTAAAATGCATCTTGTGTAAAGAATATTGTGACTTACTCTCCTCAGAATATACAATGGAGGGTTTTTCATCGCGAAAGGCTTATTGTTATGATACCATGCATAGATGATACCATACGTGTGTTGCACACAAATCTCGACAGTGACTCGTTTTTCGTCAGACAAAGAGAAATGTGGAAGCGTAAGGCCAGCAACATGGTTATTGCAAACCAGCATTGTACGCAGTTCCAGAAGCGGCCTATTTATAAAATAATATCCAGAGATTTCATAACGTCAAGTGGACGCAGATAATGTACTTGACACGAAATGCTAGCAGTTTTTACGTTTTATGATTTTTATGCACAGAAGAGCTGGAAAGACACCTTTCACAAGCTCTCGAATAGATATTTTTGTAGAGTTGAAGACAGTACTCCCGTGATACTAGACCGACCAAAGGACGTTCAGCCCTTCCGGAAGTGGAAGGTAGCAGTCAAGCTAGCATGCTAACTCTTTAGGCCATCGTCGTTTTCACTCGACAAATTAGTGCTTATTGCGGGCTTGTTTCATTTGCTTATGTTCGGGCCGACTGCAGAAATCCCTGAGCACGCCTCTTTGGACCGTTCCTTCTCCTTTCTGGCAGGAAGTCCCGCTCTATGGCCTCTGAGGCTCTCCGGCACGTTGGCCCGTGCATGACTGGCAACGCTGCAGTCCGTCCGGGTAGCACGCTGGGCAGCGTAGGGCTCGGATGGACTCGTTGAAGCGGTTGGCCAGCATGGACAGCTTGCTTCCGTGGCACAGAGAGCAGGGAGCACAACCAGAGCCCCCGCACTGTGGGCAGTCGGTGGCCTCCTGCAAGCAAATCAACCACATGCAATTCCCAGTCTGACCACTGAAGGGCGCAATGGTTGGACTGGTGCCCCCTCATGCAAGCTGACACCAATACTAACATGTTGATAAGTGAACTACACCGACAAATACTGCTTACGTCTGTCCTGGCAAAAAACATACAAAGGGGAAACACGAACTCCACCCGGAACTATCACGCAGATGATGTTTTCTCAAAGGTCGCAAACATATAGTGAAGAATAATGGACGGTAGCTACTGTCATGCCTAATAGAGCAATTAATAAAACATAACAGACACAATGCACTCACGCGTGATATCAAAACACTACTTTACAAAATGTGCTTTCAGGGTGTACTTGACAGGTGAAACCTCAATTCTACAAAAGCAAGCCTTTTCAAATAATTTATTGTACAAATGGTAATGAAACTCAAACCACTCCTGTTGCATGGTATCAAGCGCTTTGTATTATACAGGCCTCGTTTCATTTTATGAATACATTAATATGAATTATGAAGCGTACTTTGGTCAAAATCTACTTTAAATGATCTTTGCATGGCCTGGGACGGTCGGTCTTTTCGTGATGCCGTTACCTCGCCTGCAGCTTCAAGGTTTTCTTCCTCCTCATGAGAAAACGGCGATCCGTGGTAGTGCCCGAATCCTCTGTCTCTCCCATGCAAGTGGTCTTCCTCCGTACCTTGTCTGTGAACAGAGGTCTTCCTCAGTTCCACTCTCCTCTGCGGGGTCCTGACGATGCGTAGATTGCTGGTGTAGATGATGATCTTCCCGAAATCCAGCACGGAGGGCTAGAAAACACAATTCAAACGTGCGAAGGTCAACGGAAAATGAGATCTCCACGTTCATTACATTACCTGACTTCCCCATCCATATTTCATCCCACTTAGCTTGGCTGAAGAACCTTAAACTGCATACATCTACATATTATTAACTATTGGCAAGCTTTTAGTGCTGGCTAAATTAATTTGGTATGGTTGACCCTATTATGCAAATTTGATTCGGATGAAGACGAAAATGTTAATTCCATCATCCGCAGAAAGGTCCCACCAGAGACGACGTGTGGGTTACTGTGACGTTTTACCGCCAACGTTATGCGAAGGTCGAACGGCCAGAAAGCTAGTTAAGCAGGTATGTTGACCCGCTTAACTTGCCTTCACCCAAAACGGTCCTTACGATATCCACAGAACAGAGTGGTAGGAAGGTATTCATGGGAAAATATGTTGAGGATCCTCTGAGGATTTTGTGTTTGTCCCCAGATTGCGTCCATAAGGGTGGCCAGTTCTCCTAAGAATCGCAACCAGTACTCACTTTGGAATCTGTTGCTGGTGATCCACTGCAGGTAGTGGGTTTGTAGTTACCTATGCCCCTATAGACGTTGATCCTTTGGGCAGTCAGCCCTGGGGAGGGACCCAGCCGCGGTTCTTGCGGCTCCTGGAAGCTGGAGAGTTGCTCTGCCTCCAGGTGTTGGGGCATCTTCCCGTGAATGAAGCTGTGAGGGTACTTCTCTCCCGGGGTCTCCAGCTCCTGGCCATCCTCGTACACGTGCTTCAGCACGCGGCCACTGTAAGAGGAGGCGATCTTGAAGCGCACCTTGCGGGGTTTGCTCTCGTGCCTCTGGCCGGGTTTCCTCTGTGGCTCCTCCATGTTGCCGGCACACCGTCCGGGAGGGCCCAGCACGATGGGGCCGGGGGAATGGGACCAGGGAAGGCTGGAGCTGGGTGTGGCAGAGCTCACCTCGAGCAGGTGAAGTCAGCCTTCTTGTTCCAACTACAGCCTCTGAATAATTCAGCTCAGGATCAGGTATACCAGAGCACCGGGGAAGCGATACCCCTTCATTAAAGAATCATTCCTAAAACTGCATCCGGGGGAAAGAAAATGCAGAACACGCATTTATGACATCCTGAATTGGCACAGCATTCACAGAGTCCATCAGAACTCCATTCTTTTGTCCACACTCCTTGAAAGACTGACTGTCATTGGACTCACGCTAGACCTAATTGCCGATGCAGAAAGGAACCTTGCACATTCCTTTTAAATATTTTTTTCTCATTCTGCTCAGTCAAATCCACAATTTAGCTCTGCAGCACTGCAGCCAGACCGTTCTTGCCAAATAACATTTTACTGCCCGATGTCCTGTACTTTTATGCAGTCTTATAACACCACATTATATCAGTATATCCTATGCATGGAATGAAGATGTAGAATATTTTAGTGTGTCACACGCAGATGCACTTTCTCCTCTATGTAGATCAGGTTCATTGATGACACTCAGCTGGCTTCGAATGTAAGCGCCCCACATACTTAAATAAACGTTTTTTTGGAAATGGATTAAAGAACAGATCTGCCATCCTGTCCAGAAAGTCCCAGAAAAGCTGGCAGTGCAGAGAGCACAGGACAACCTTGAAGGACTCTGGTTCCTGTACAGCATGGTAAAAGATGAAGGAATATACTGGTGTCTTCGTGGGGGGGTCACTGTTTTAGACTTGGTCATCGGGGGTTTCTGGTGAGCACGGGAGTGCTCATCTGGAATGACCCCCCCCCCAAAATGTGAAATAAATCGTTTTTTAAACAAAGCTATTGAGTAGAGTGACATATGAAGGAATGTTGACTACACCTGGCTCAAGCCTGACTTTGGGTGCTGTCCGTGGTCCTGGAATTTATCACCTCCCACTAGCATCATGACGCATGCTATGAAAACACATCCTTGAACGACAAAGCTGGTCGTACAGCGAATTGCTAAGCTGAAGTTTTTGTATAAACTTTTTACCTGTTGTTACAGCTGAATATTTTGCTGGGGTAATTCAGGTTAAGTACCTTGCCCGAGGGTATTACAGTAGCACCCCTCTTGGGACGCGAGCCAGCAACCTTCAGAGTTTGTGTTCTCAGCACTGTCCTACCTCTTCTACACACAATCTGCTCCACTTTAGCATTTGCAGTTCTATCCCTACTTTGCTTGCTGCTGATTTATTTAGTTGTTTTTTTGCCGTTCTGGTCAAGGCAGCCGGGTTCACTCCCACAATTTGTATTCTGTCTAAATTTTTAACCCACGACAAAACTGACGTGCGGTACGTAAGAGGCTAAGACACCATAGCCTACCCAGACAGGCACTTCTGGGCCCATCTGAGAGATGCTGTAGTTCTGGTGAAAACCTGCCCACTGCATCTTCTGAAGGACAAAACAAGCGATATGAAAATGTTACATAACACGCATTGATATGTAACGCGGGATTTAGGCTCAGCTTTGTGTATTTTTCAAGGCTAGAGAGAAGGAATGTGTGGAGTTACTGCCGGGCAAGAAGGACCACGCTGCAGCTCGTTTTTCAGAAAACGGTGTCACCTTCCCCTCAGAGAGACTCCACCTAAAGCACTTTCTCCCCGCGGGGATGACTACACCTTTAACAACCTGCCAAGTTACGCCCACCCTGGCTGAGCGCACCTCGCAACATCGAAACTCTGACGGGAGCATCATTAGATGGGTGTTAAAAGTAGGTGAACGTCAGATCTTAAGGAACGCACGGATATTCTGCGTCTGCTGTGGAAAGCGGACTTTACCGTGTTCCTCTGAATGGAATTTCACCAGATGCTCTCCTGGGTGGCTGCTAGGTCTTATTTAGGGAGCTCATGGACAACATCTTAATAACATGTATCACAGTAAGAAAGCGTAAGGCCAAACATTAAGAATCATACCTCCAATAATTAGTTATTAATCATTGCTCTGTCATTCCGGGTTGTGCACCATGAAATTTATTGGAGTCCGTTTTTTTTTGCTTCCTATTACAGAGACAGGTAGAGGCGCTATCTTAACATAAAGGTCTTCCCAGGAAAGACAGAATGTTCTCACTAAGTGTAGTTAGTTTCAAGCGGAACTTAAAAACAATTACTTACACTCAATTGCTGCCCTTTGAAAGATCTTTGCAAGAACCCAAAGACCTGTGCAAAGCAATTTACTTTTCAGAGACAGTGTAATTAATCTGATTGCCTTCGGCATGTAATCGGGGAAATGAGGCTTCAAAACTAACCGTGTGTGAGAGTTACATGTACTGTTAATCACTGCCTGGTCTCATCCAATGGAAAGTAAGAAGGACTGGACATGCATGTGGCATGGTTTGTCACTCATTAGACAAAAGGTGAGATAGAGGTGATGTGGTCAATATGAAAAAAGATCCAATAAAAATCAACAAAATAACCCAAAATGCCCCACTCAGTAAAAAAGGCTGTCACTAGAAAACTCCTTTTACGATAGGAAGGACTGACATTCCAGTCAGGTCATCTGTGTTTTCTATGACTTGCGAAGTTACTTTCCTAGGCTGGATCTAACGAGGGACACGGTCTGCTCCCACAATGGGATGCAATTTTGTTGCCGACTGTGCCCACGCGAGCTAATAGACTGTGATGACTTTGCCAGCACGTCCCTCGATGTCTGGGCGCACACCGAACGTTCATCGGCGTCGTGGAGTAGCCCATGCATGTGGCATCAACAAAACGGTGGACCATTTTCACATGCCGCAGAAAATGTCAGGTTCTTACAGGTGATAAGTCACAAGTCTGTGTTCTCGTTAGATTAAAATCCCCACCAAATCTCATGACGCGTCGCTGATTGCTTTTGTGTTTGAATGTGCTTACATGGACTTTTTTTTTTTATCACTCCCCCAACAGTTGAAAATGTTGATGGGTGGATGCCACAAATCTGATGACATAGGGGAGCGGCCAAGCACAGAAACGGTATGACTGGAACCCCAAACTCTAGAGGTGTGAGGAAACATTGCCACCCATTGAGCTACCTCATTACATTTGTGAATAGAGTTCCTTTCAAAAAAATACTACAAATGCCAGTCAAGGCAGCTTCAACGCATTCCAGCTTATACATTCCACCCATATGCCCTTGTAACCATTTAAGCTCGCCTGTAGCTTTAAGATAACCAAACCAGGAACATGGGATCTACGTGAAAATAGATAGTCAGACATGCATCAGCTGAGAGGCAGAGAGCGAGAGAGGGAGCTCGGGGGAGGATTGTTAGCAAAGTATAATCCCTTGGTAGATCGCTTTTTAAAAGAAAGCAGGTACTGAACTGGCACTCTAAAAAAACACTGTTTGCTAAGTTTCCAGGACAGAAGATGAAAGCTAACAGCTAACCAGTACGGGCGAATGACAGAGATGTATATAAAACATAAAGAATTAATTAGCTGGATGAGAAAGCCTTTATACCATAGGCTTTTTTTTTTTTCCAGTTAATAATAGTACAGGAGAAAAGGTCTCAGCAAATGAGTCAGGAACACTGTAGCCTCACGCCTCCTGAGCTGGGGGTTCCAAACTGCTAAGTGTGCGATTGTGAATGTGACAGTAGAGTGACATCTTTCTGGAGTGCCCTGCGACTTATGTTCTATGCTTTTAGGATCGGCTCTAGACTCACCAGAATCCGGTACCGAATAATCAGTTATACTGGATGCTGCTAAAGTGGGACCTGGAGCTTATTCCAGGCAGAAGAAGGTTGGGGTACACCTTGGTCAGGATGCCAGACACATACACCTACAGTTAGTGTGGGCAAGTCAGAGTGACCAACAGTTGCATAGCTATGTGGGGGACCACCCACGCAAGACGGGAAGAACGTGCAAAGTCCACACACAAAGAGCAGAGGTGTGACTCGAACCACCAACCCTGGAGGTGCCAGGCAAAAGTGCTACCCACAGAGCCAGCTTTCTATTTTAGACTCGCACTAAATTCACTCTCCTTTGTCTTTAACAAATTATATAAACTGTAACATGTTAAATTCACATTTTTAAGAAAAGATATTTTAAATGTACTCCATGGGGTAATATTGGTCTACTATATAAGAAAAACCTTACAAAGACATTATGCATTTTTATGGTTTCGTGGTTTTGTGCCATCTTGGCAAAGAGCCCTGTTCAGTAATGCTTCAGCTGAGCTGTATATGGGCTCAGTGATGGCTGGGGGAATCTGCACCCGTTGCCTGAAATGGAAGGCTGTTAAACTGGATCATCCAGAATTCCGCCCGCATACGGTGACACAGGGAAGCTTCACAGATGTTGCATTCTCCAGTGGTGGGCAGGGAGTGCCAGAACACATCTAGGGGTAAATTACACCTCCAGAACCAACAGGTGGTGTAGTGGTTAAGGAGGTGGACAATATACCAGCATCACCTTCAGAAATTCCAAAAAAAAAAAAAAAATTCTCCTTTTCTGTTGAGCGAAGTACTTCCTGAAAAGCTTCGTCTCAAAACGCTTGAAATGTACCCTGTGTAAATTGCCTGTGGAGACACGCGTCTGCCAAGTCCATGAATCGAAACACGTTACGCTCGCGAGATGGTGCATTTCATTAATGCCTCACAGACTCAGCTTCCATGGCCTGGTTAAAAACGATGCAGAGGGAGCGGTGTGCGTCGGCTTCTGCACCCTCCCCGGCACAGCGCCCTGCATAATTCAAGAGATCGCCGGGGTTTACCGCTCCTGAGAAGCGGGAGGCCGAAACGCCTCCCGGCTCGGCGTGCACGCGCGGCTTTGAAGAGTGCCGGCGCGCACACGTTAACAAGTGAAGCGCGCTCCCCTCTTCCCCTCCTGCGGGAGCGGAGGCGCGCCAGGTGCTGCGGCGCAGGGAGAGCTGAGCCGTGTCCGCAGGAGATCGGAGATGTTAGAGCACCCGATCGCTAATTGGATTAAGTCGTTATTGCAAATCAACGGACTGTTATAGTCTGATGTGGCACATAAGGGCTGCGGAGTTTCATTTTTGTTTTGCCTCATTTTCCCAAGGTAAAAACTAATGCAGCGTGCAGAACGTTCTAATGCAGCTTACTAATTACTCTGCAGGGTGAGAAGTTTGTGCAATATAATTTTGATGGCCTTTATACATAGGCCCGGTGTAGTTTATGAAATATGAAATAGTATTGCTGTCTACTGGGGGTTTTGGCTGGTGGACTGTACGTGCGTCACTCCGGTAAACGAGATTTGCTTGGCGTCCAGTTCTGCTCAGCCAGCGAAGAGGAGCGTGGGCAGGCGAACATATCTGGCTGTTTCTGAATCCCCGATGCCCCATCCTGATTCACAGACGGGGCCATTCGTCCGTGCTCTGCAAGCCCGCTGCAGCGCAGCCGGGTGCAGATGGGTTCCGCGCCGTCAGATACCCGTCCATGCTTAAACTTAATGGATGACTTCTTTTTACTACTTGTGTATGTTCCAAACCAGCTTTATCTTTAATTTGTGGATGCAATCATATGAATTGCCCGTCGATAATAGCAATATAATATCAGATCTCTGGATGCTTTCTGTTAACTGGGTGAGAGTTTCCTGTAGGACACAATCTATCGGGGCAAAAATATTATATGAAAAAGAACCTGGAGTTTATCTGAAGAACAGCTGCCTGAAAGTTCATCCATCTCTGCTCAACATGGTCTTTTAGTATCCTTTAGGCTGTATCAGCCCACCCGCACCCACCAAGCTCATCCCGATAAAGTTTTAATGAGCTCACACAGTTGTGTGAAAAGCTCCACTCTCCCTCTTCATCTTGAAGGGAACGGTCCAAACATTTCATGATTCCCAGGCCTTTTTCTCATCTCATAACACCCCCCCGCACACGCAGACACATTGCAATGTTCTCTTTAATGACTGTTGCCCCCCCCAAGAAATGTTGCTTACTCTCTTGAGGGGAAGGCTGTCAGTTTTGTGTTTGGTGGCTCAAGAAAAAGCGGATAAGTAAATACAAGCTTTCATATCTTCTACCTTGGAGGGCTTACTGGTGCCTCCCCCCCCTCCCGGGGACACTGGTGCTAATAGATGTCTGGACTCGAAAACGAGAAAATGAAAAAAAACGCACTTCTCACTTTTGCCATCGAAGAGTGGGTGTCCTCGACATCCACTCCCGCCCCTGTGGGCCACCTCGACATGGACAACGCAGTATTGCTCAGTTCCTTAACGCGTTGCATCCCCACCCATTCTTGCTGATCTCTCGGCTGTGCTCAGCAGGAGAGATCATCTCTTAACTTGATGAGGGTTGATTCTTTCATGCTAATCCAAGCCCTAAACCGGCCTCTCTCGCTCTCCGGTAGACCAAACACGTAGCTTTATTATATTTAATGAATTATGTAAATACACATTTAAAAGTTTCCTTGTTGCGGCGTGATGCTAATCAGCAGTCTAAAATCGAAAGTGCAAACTTGAAATGCTTTAGGATGCAAAATTAGCTGGGTCGTACTTTTACATGCCGACTTTAATTAGTTTCATAACAAATTTCAGATACAAGTGCCGGCTAAATTAGCGTACAGTCACTTATGATATATGACACCTTTGATGTTATTGCAATGACCCACTCGCAGGGCTGGCTAGAAATGCGCTCTCTCAGTAATTTGCGGTGTAACTTCCACCGAGAATCGTGGGAGCGGTAGCGGGAAGTCAGTCTCACCGGTGCAGTGTTTGCCTACTTCGCTGTGTAGCCTGAGGCACAGGGGTCAGCAGACTGGGGATTTGATTGGCAGGATGGATGTAGTCACAGATCAGCAGTGATCTGTTCGTACCCCTTAGAGCTGTTAAACGTCACCTTGACAGCGAGCGACTGTAACGTTCTCATGGCTGGTTCAGTTTCCTGTTTCTTGGGAAGGAATCACAGACCATAATGCTGATGTGACAATTAAAGTTCTTAGCTAAGACTAATGTTGACGGGATATAATGGCCTTTTAGAGTTCTTTTTAATTTAACAGCAGGGCACTTTATGATATTTTGAATTAAATATGCAGTTTCCATTTTTTTGTATATGAGCTGTATAATAAAAAATGTGCAGGTCAACTTATTTGAATACAATACAAAGTCATCTGCAATATGCTGTTTTTTACATTTTAAGGCAGTGCCTTCATAAAGTAATACTTATATCATAACTCTGGAATGTGAGTTGTGCATTTCCTCTGTTCGTGCAAGAAAGCAAATGCGTGTGTTTCTTTAGCTCCTGGCCATAATAGGCCCCAAGGGGTCAGGCATCTGCGTGCTGGTTTTCTAAAGCTACACTGCCCCCTATTGGTGGGTCTTAAATGCTGACATTCAGAATAAATGGAACAGTAGATCCGAAGTCTGCGATGAGATTATATAAAATGACAGGGGGCTGGGGGTCATTTGCGGGTGAAGCCTAACACATCTGACACAATGTCGATAGTCGCTGCCTTTCACCCTGATCTCTTATAAGCCACACAACAGTCTTAACTCTGACGATGTGTAAAATACCATTTAGTTTGGATTCTTCTCATGTATTTCGTGGAATTTATGTTATTTTGGAGATTTTTCTAGAAAACTTTGCTTATGTTCAGTAATTTTTGAGGGGATCGAAAATATATGCACAGTTCAAGTCCCATCTCAATTGAAATTCCCCTTTGAAAAAGCAGGCTGTAAATTATATAAGATGCTTGAGAGGGGGAAAAAAAAGGATTTGCCATCTGTCTGTATTTCTTTATTATTATTATTATTTTAATCCAGTCAGAGAGGGTAACGTGGTTCCAAAGCACGTGATATTTTGCTCTGATGAAGAGACACAAGGGTCAAGACCAGAAGTGGGAAGCCCCAGGAAGGAACATTTGTAACGTGGCATCAATACACAGAAAGGAGACTATCCTCCAGTCCACAGCAGGGCCAACAGACGGTGCTATGATTTAGTAGCCCGACTTTAGCCCTTAAAGGTCACAGGTCCAAAGCCTAGAAGCGATGTACCGTAATACCCCTAATATAGGAGCCTTAGAGAGCTACTCAACTGTGCTAATGTGCGTAGGAGCACGGCAAAGGATAGGCTAAGCAAATGTAATACGTAATGTAATAAATCATTAAGGTTTCCTGTCGACAAGCCTGGAAACGGCTTTGTCATCATTCCAGCAACCACAGCGACTGCAGCTTCTCCACGACGTCAGGTGTAAAAATGAGGATGTGCGTTCCCAGGTGCTGCGGAGTACGTCAGCGACGCCGCTGGGGTCATCGCCTCTATTTTGGTGAAGGACGTCGTTGTCTTTCCCTGTTGGCTTTTCAGTTTGGGCCAGTTTTTTGAACACCCTTACAGATACATCTCCGCCAGCACTTCGGAAAATAAAACGGTGATACAGAAAGACAATTGGCCTGAGGCAGTTTATAAATATTAAGTCAGATTGAGTATATGTCCACAGTAGTGTATACATACTGTATATAAATGCCATGTATGTCTGGTCAGACTAATAAACATACACAAAAGCGTTTGCATCTTTTCATATGTACATATCCTATCACGTTGAATGTATAATGTATAAGCAGTCATTTTATTAGGTACCCCTATGCATTGGCAGGTAAATCTTCTTTTTGTGTCCGGAACCACTTCAAGAGTAATGAGCTGTGTGTTCAGAGATGCCTTTCTGCACGTCGCTGTTCTACTGAGCCATCATTTTTGCTCTTCTGGCCTAACTGTTAGCTTTAACAAGTCTGGCCATTCTCCTCTGGCCTTTTCCATTAAGCGGGTGGTTTCAGCAGCAAGTCTGCTACAGATTGGGTGGTTTTTGTCCATCGCACCGTTCCTGTACAATCTGGACACAGGATGTCAAAATCCCAAGAGGGTAAGAAGGGTGGCTGTTTCTGAGATGCTGGGACCACGCTAACTGAACCGATTGACCCCATCTGCATTGAAGAGCGGGTGAGCTTAATAAAAGGACCCCTGTACATTGTCATGCTGAATGAATATGCTCAATAGTGCATAAATACACTATATTTATAGCCAAAACTATGTTGGCATGAGTTAGATGGTGTGTTCACATACTTTTGGACTTGGATTTTACAACTTTGTGTTGACAAAGCACCTATGTAACTGTTGTGAAGCAGAATGCTGTCTGTCTATCACTGATCATTTCCGAGCACAGCTGCTTTAAAGACCCTCCAGCAACGAACCCTGGCAAAAGGGACGATTAATTGGTGTCCTACCGCACGTCTTTGTTGGCGGCTTCTTGTCCGTGTTTGCAGGCGTTTGCTTCACTTCCCCGCTTAATTACTTAATTATTTATTAGTTGAAGTAATTATTTGGATAGATGTCTTCTGACCTGATGGTGTTTCAGCCGTAAATCAAGGACTAATTAAAACATAGTCTAATACCACCTTACCCCAGATGGGCTGAAAAGCAAAAATCTCAGAAACATGGACAGCCGTTCTCTGTCAGTCCCGTCAAGAGACGCGTCAATGGCCAGTGATGTAAAATCTGTTTTCTTTCTATTGGAGAGCAGAGGGCACAGGTGGTCCTCTTACAAAACCTCTCCTCACCACACTGTTCTTTTATAACGGTGCTTTATCATCTCCACGACCGTTTATTTTGTCATTATGACCAAATCGGCGTCACATATTCTCATCAACTCTGCAGCTTGGAGAGGTCAGCTTTTGCTAAGTTCCACACGGAGACACCCCAGTGTGTTCTCTACTGTAGATACAGCTACCTGGCAGTGGTAACAGGATGTCTACGTGCAGCAATCAAGCTCACTATCTTTTATTTGCAACTCTGATTCTGCAGGGTGGCTGCCGCTGAAGTGGCTGTGAAGCATTTTGAAGTATCGCTTTACATTATTCACCCAGCAGCAGCTTCAGTTCAATTCGATTTTATTTATAAAGCACTTTTAACAAGCGGCATTATCGCGACATGTTTAACGGAACCCTGGGCCGGAAGTCCCCAGAGAGTAAGTGTGATGCAACATCGACAAGGAAAAACTCCCTCATCGAGAGGAACATCAATTGGGAGAAGCCAGACTAATACGGGAAGGCCATCCTTCTCTGGGCAGGCCTGGACAGTACGAGTTCATATAATGTAGTGTGAGGTAAATTCAGGTAGATGGTGAAACAGCAAAGGTAGGCGGAACGGTTACGGAGTGGCGTGGCAGGGGAGGTTGTCAAATAGACGATCAGGTGAGGTGGTTCGGCCTGGCAGGGTGACAAAGGCAGAGCAGGCAGGAACATGGGAAGGCCGGTGGGCAAGTAGGGGACTCGCTCATATCCAGACGTCCAAGTAGTTCACCCCAGAAGTGTGTGTGTGTGTGTGTGTGTGTGTGTGGGGGGGGGGGGGGGGGTGGGGAGAAAGGGGGGGGGGGGGGGGGGGGGGGGGGGGGAGAAAAAGGCCAGGCGGAGGGGAAGGGGACA
>JAACJT020000359.1:0-20168 GCA_009936485.2 Gymnarchus niloticus | reverse complement strand
CGTCTTCTGGCTCCTGGGCCCGGGCCCCCCCCCCGGCGCAGCCCGTCGCGCGGGTTTGGGGGGGAGGGGGGGGGCGGGGGGGGGGGGGGGGGGGGGGGGGGGGGGGGGGCAGTGCTGTACCTACCTCCTAGCGTCACATTGCCATGGAGGAACCTGCCCTGGTAGATGAGTCGCAGGATGCTGGGGCTGCTCACCTGCTCCTCTTCCCAGTCTGCAGGTCACAAAAGACAATGTAAATATGTAAATACCAGTGAGTAAGGGCCTGAGGTCATGACCCAGTGCGGCCCGTGCCTGCCAGAGCACACATTTCATTCCTTCCCAGCAGTTTGGTTGCAGTGCCATCAGACTTGTGCCCACTCCAGCAAAGGTTCCTCACTGTGATGCTAGTGAATTCACTGACGACTGAGAAGCCATAGTGGCATCAGTACCCAGTAAAGCCCTCTTACATTGACACAGAGGGCTAACATGCAGGGCCTGTGTGATTTAGCACAAAAACAGGGTTAGCAGGACCAAGGGATATTACACAGAGCACAAATCCCTGCTAGAGTGGGCTGTAGGGCATATAAGAGAATGCTCACCTCTGTCTACAAACACAGAGGCAACGATGAGGGTAAGTGTTAAAAAAAAAAAAAAAAAGGACCTGAAAGATGCTGCTTTCAGCTAAAGGTATCAAAGCAGAGAAAATGCCCATTCATAGCACTTGAAACGTAAACAATTGTCATCACCAACAACACTGCATCTTAAAATATCTTTAAAAAAAAAAACTCCTAGGAGCGACGCAAAACGCCCCCCACAGGAGAGTGAGGTAGCAGGCTGCCTGTGACACAGCAGGCAATACGAGGACGACATGGAGACAAAGGCCACATGTGACGCCACCATCTTCTTCCCCAAAGCCCACCCCGAGAGGTGGCCCAACGCAGACCAGAGGCAAGGACGTCATCCCACCATCATATGGAATAAAACTGTTTATCACTTTAAATCATTGACCTCTGCCCTTTTGGTATTCTTAGCAAATGCAATAATTTAATAACAGCTGTATTCGCCTAGCTGTTCATCGGTACTTACAAGATCCTTCACGTTGACTTCATCAAACATACCTGCACCTGAATTATCCAGCAAAGACCGCAATTGACCCAGACAAGGTTCATCTGTGATGTCTTAACTGACAGCCTGAATTCTTGCACTCGCACAAAGCTGTCCCACTGAGCGTTTCCTTACTCTGTTAGAGTACAGTGTGTCTCTGTAGGTCAGACGTGTTATTAACAGTATTGTGTTTTCATGTGGAGTGGAGTTTGGTTGTACAGGTCACGTCTTTTAACGGAAGCCAAAAAACCATGAGCCATGAATCCTCAGTCACCTGTGGGAATGGGCACCTATTTGGTTAAGATTCTTCGCGTCACTAGGGGGAAGGGGGCCAATGCTCCATTTAGGAAAAATTACCCACCACCCCCCCCAAAATGGCCCTCCAACCTGTACACCAAATAACACCATTGTCAAACACACACTGCACACACAGGCCCCACTGCCATGCTGCTTATAAAGGTACACATCCTGCGTGTTAAAATATCCTACGAAATAAATCTGAGTATAGTGGCCTTTAGCACAACGACAGGGAAAGCCCGCATCTGGATGCCATCTGTCAGTCTCCGGCAGGAGTCTTTCCCCGGCAGAGCCCCTCTGGGGCGGAGTAGAGAATTAAATTAAATTAATAAATACCTACTATGCTGACAGCTGTGTAGCTAAACTCATGATGTAGACTAAAGCTCGGTCCAAACATAACCACAACAGCAGCGGATACGGTACCCTTCCTCATTCTGACACCATGTTTTTACAGGTCAATGGATGATCCACTCAGGCAAGACTACAATCCTCCACCCCATTCTGGTCAATTCAGAATGGATAAAGCACCGCCCTTAAGCTACACTTAAACTGAATATATGGTTAAATTCTACAACAGAAAGTAGATCAAAGAGAAACTAGAACAGAACAATTATATGGTGCACGGGTCATTAGTGTAAGGTGATGAAACAATACTAATTGTTTTTTGAACCAATGATGCCTCTGACTCAAAAGAGTAATAAGGGAAGGGTAGGAAATGCATTGACACGGGTACAGAGCGCCTACTCACCCATTGGCCAGTTGTCATACACATGTTTGGCGATGTCTGTGGCGGAGTCGTTGGGCGAGAAGAGGAACTCTTTCGTTTTTCCGCTCACCAGGATGAGCCTCAGGTTGATCTGTGACAGACCGGAGAACAGCAACCGTTAGGGGCCTGCGGAGTGTATAGCTGTTCAGGTAGCTTTTTAGAAATTTCATCGCAGTTGGTAGAATGCCGTTTACATTTGCATTCGTTTATTTAGCTGCTGGAGCCTGCAGCCATGTACTTAAACTTGACCGCTTCCAGACCTGTTCGCAAACTCGTGGAAAAAATAAACCAACACGCCTTGCATGTGTGCGAAAACATCTGAAAATAAATAAATATTTAACAGCCAAGTAATGAGTCACTGTCCTCTCAGCTCCCATGTCTCGGACAGCCTCCTCATAGCTGCGCGCATATTTAAAGATCTCCCTCGAGGACCTGAAGGTTCCAACACTTGTTTCTCATGCCACCAGATGTCGGTGGCACAGGATGCAGTTCAACAAGGGTGCTGTTACCTCAGAGCCATGCTTACTTTAGTTGGGTGCATCACGACAGACAGGACTGTGCTGGCCTACTCCCATTCGATAAACCTTGCACCCCCAACTCCATCCTGGCCTTGGTCGCCTTGCAATTTAGAGCACTTTGCCTCTCCAAACAAAGACGAACGCACGCTCCCATTTGCGCAACTTAGGTCACCCAGTTCTCGTTCAGATGTTAGTCTGGTTTATTTAACGTGAGTGGCAAAGGTTTTCAGGGGCAGTTTAGAAGTGGAGCAAAATGATTAGCGGATAATCAGTGCAAAAATGAAAAACGGTAACCTCGGTACATACAGCACGGGTGTCGAGTAAAGTGGTGTGGAGGGAGGTGGTGTAGAAAGCAATTTCAATGGCTTTAGCACAAATCGAATTAGACCTGCAACCTTATCGACCCTTTCAATTCACCCTATATCCTGTGCGAATGTCAAATGCATCCTTTAGTATGTCTGTCTATGTATTTCTAAAAGACAGAGAGACAGTAACCAACAGCCTTCCCACGAGTGGGAAATTCTGCGTGGATGCAACTGTGCATTGCCTCCCAGTTATACCCGCACCTGGAAGTCTGGCACAAGGAAAATCTGACAGGAGAGAACACGCTGTCTGGACCTCAGAGCCCCCACTGCCCCAGCCCCTCACACAAAGCGTTTTATCAAATGACTTTATGGGAGCAAGTGGATTCCAACACATCACAGTTACAGAAATGAAAAATAAAAAGAATAAATCCACCCCACGACCTTGCAGGAGTGCCTACAAGACTAGGAAAACATCACCCTTATACCATCATCCCCACCATTATTCAAACGGTCATTCCTAGGGGGCCTGCAGTGGAGGACATCTTCAGGACCTTAATATAGCCCAGGTTTTCAAGATTCCTGGTTGCGTCATCATTGCAGCACAGACAAATATGCAAGGAGGTAAGAGATCCAGGTGGCGCCTTTAGAAAGACTGGGAAAAAAGGGCCACCTAAACAGAAAGCTTGATCAACAATCTGAAAGTTAAAGTTGCTCAGCAGGCTTCACCATCGCTCACATGCGTCGAGTCGTGGTCAACACAGTTTTGGGAGCTGACTGTCCTACGTTACTGGGCCGTTTTCAGCCATTCACTGTGTAGCTGTGAATGATAGCTGTGGAGGTACCGTAACTAATACAGTATCTTCATTTTTCTTACTGCAACACTCTTTTGCAGATAAAGTAAGGGCACTAACCAAGTCAGTAGCCCGCCCACAGCACTGGTTAAAAAAAAAAAAAAAAAAAACATGCACCCACTGGCAGACTCAAGGCGGTCTCTTCACCGCTGCTTCATGGGTCAAAGTGTGAGCTGACTTTACGTAGAGAGAACAGCCATAAAAGCACAACGTGAGTAGGGGGGTGACGTGCCGTCCCTGCAGAAACTGAGCTCATCCTTGCATCCCCCTCCCTGGGCAGTGCCATCAGACTTGTGCCCACTCCAGCAAAGGTTCCTCACTGTGATGCTAGTGAATTCACTGACGACTGAGAAGCCATAGTGGCATCAGTACCCAGTAAAGCCCTCTTACATTGACACAGAGGGCTAACATGCAGGGCCTGTGTGATTTAGCACAAAAACAGGGTTAGCAGGACCAAGGGATATTACACAGAGCACAAATCCCTGCTAGAGTGGGCTGTAGGGCATATAAGAGAATGCTCACCTCTGTCTACAAACACAGAGGCAACGATGAGGGTAAGTGTTAAAAAAAAAAAAAAAAAGGACCTGAAAGATGCTGCTTTCAGCTAAAGGTATCAAAGCAGAGAAAATGCCCATTCATAGCACTTGAAACGTAAACAATTGTCATCACCAACAACACTGCATCTTAAAATATCTTTAAAAAAAAAAACTCCTAGGAGCGACGCAAAACGCCCCCCACAGGAGAGTGAGGTAGCAGGCTGCCTGTGACACAGCAGGCAATACGAGGACGACATGGAGACAAAGGCCACATGTGACGCCACCATCTTCTTCCCCAAAGCCCACCCCGAGAGGTGGCCCAACGCAGACCAGAGGCAAGGACGTCATCCCACCATCATATGGAATAAAACTGTTTATCACTTTAAATCATTGACCTCTGCCCTTTTGGTATTCTTAGCAAATGCAATAATTTAATAACAGCTGTATTCGCCTAGCTGTTCATCGGTACTTACAAGATCCTTCACGTTGACTTCATCAAACATACCTGCACCTGAATTATCCAGCAAAGACCGCAATTGACCCAGACAAGGTTCATCTGTGATGTCTTAACTGACAGCCTGAATTCTTGCACTCGCACAAAGCTGTCCCACTGAGCGTTTCCTTACTCTGTTAGAGTACAGTGTGTCTCTGTAGGTCAGACGTGTTATTAACAGTATTGTGTTTTCATGTGGAGTGGAACCAAATACACCAGGGCCTATTCCATGCACACAGTCACGTATGTGGTGCATAAAGCTGATAACTGATTCTACTTTATAGATACGAATGTCTGCATGTTCACATACAAAATCATGCCAATACGTGTAAATACGGTGGCAATGTTACATTTCTAAAGTGATCACTAAGAAACGACAAACGTGACACATGTTCCGTTTTTTTTGTGCACTTCCTCCCTGGTGTCTCATAACCACAGATCACATTTCCTTTCCCGAAAAGAGGCCTGACAGCGTCTGCACCACCACCCTCTGTCTGGGGTACCCTAGGAGTCCGGAAACAGCCTCCAGGCACAGGCGCGGAATGAAATTGGTATCGCCCACACAGTTCGGTCTCTCACCTCCATGACACCAGATCTGAGCCACAACACTAATTATGGGATGTAATTAAGACCCTCTGGTTCTTCGAAGACTGAGGTTCCAAACAGGGCTGGGGGGTGGGGGAGTTCAATCCACACGAGGGCAGAAACCTTTAACAGACTTCACACTGTCGCTATAAAGCTAATTACAGGGTCACCCTTGAAGCACATTGGCCCCTGCACCACGACTGGACGCAAATGCCAGTCTTTTATAGGGTCTGGCCGGCAATTTAATGGGAGTTTGCATAAACAGGACTCATGTTGGCATACAATTCGCTTTCTTTGCCCTCCAACTTTGGCGGTCCCTGGAGGGGACTTAAGCCAGCTCAACCTACAAGGGCAAAAAAAAACAGGAAGGAGAATAACAGGCACTTACACAACTGAACATGGATGACAGTGAACTGCAGAAGACACCACCCCTGGGTGAGGTTCTCTCAAAACCGGCCGTGTGTCTCTCTCCCTCACATCATTATTCCTTTTTTTGGGGGGACAGGGCGGACCGAGTGCTCCAGGCTTTAACATGAAAGATTTACATACATGGCCCAGATCCAAATCACCACCTCTGAACCAAAGCCGGGGTGTCTGGTCACATCACATGGCAAATGTGCTGCTTTGACGGAGGTTACTGGTATTACAGCCCAGGGATTTCACTGCAAACCTCCTCAGCACTAACCAATTATTGTCGTTAATGAAGTTGTTGAGCAGAAGAGATGAGTGGGGAAGGGAGGAAACGAATAATACCGGTCGGGAACATTCTGTTCATCTGCATTCATATACCGTCGTCATACCATATGTAACACTCTAAGATGACCCCCGCCCCCCCTTGATTCTCTGAATCCAGTACTTTTGCTACGACCCGCCTATAAAACAATAGTTAACCCAGGCTCTAAAAACGCTAAAAATATTCAGAACCACAGTAAGAAAAGGGTGCTTTTCCTGTATTCTTATTTTTCTTGTACAAGGTAACTTCATTCAATCAAGGTTAAGTGAAGATGTCAATTTCTTAACCTGGACGCTACCATTAGATCAGGATACACTCGGCATACGATCAAAACCGTATTGCTGGGGACGGCTATTATATCCAGGCAACTCTGCTCAAGTCTGCCGGTACGCAGATAAACAAGTTTTAAGCACTCAAAGAATGTGTTGAGAAACTAAGGAATGAGAATCATGATGTTTATGATAAAGGCGATGACATTGGTGAGGCTGACGAATTTGAACAATTTACGGTTTCTGTGGATGCCGATACCAACCGTGCAATAAGACGCTAATGAGTTGACTTGTGCTGCTATAAAAGTATATTGTTATGCTTACGATGTGTTATGGGTATTCTAATATGTATTTAAATGATTGTTTTTAAAAGATCTTTGTTCAATCCGATAACTTTCAGCTTAAATGTTGTATTGTACAAGTTCTGCTTCAAAGACATTTTGATTCTGACTTTGGTCGTCTCAGTCCTTTTACATTTTTCATCTTTGCCATGAAAACTCTGTCAGACAGATATGTTGTTGTTGTTGTTTAGTCAAGCAGTCGTGTCCGACTCTTCGCGACTGCATGGACCACAGCACGCCAGGCCGCCCTGTCCTCCACCGCCTCTCGAAGCCTGCCAAAACTCATGTTCATCGCTTCCACTACACTGTCTATCCATCTCATCAGACAGATATACATCAGTCTTATTACAGCACTCCTCATTCTTAAACTTGAATTTATTTTCCACCAAAAACTCATCTTATAGGGAGTTACAAACGGTACCTTACCTATGCCAGGGTAACCAGTAAAATTCAAGAAGGAAAGGCATTTTGATGGTTCCTTCAACTTCTGCGGTTTTTCAAATGGACAGTAGGGGGTTGGCTTGGGAATTAAGCTGACGGACGTGTCAGATGGACACGTCGCGACAGAGGAATGAGCAGAGGAAGGAGCAATCAGGTGATGCTGGTATGTTCCTCTGGGATCACCCAAACAGGCTCATCTTGGGTTCGGTGCTTGTCAGCGGGGGGGGCAACAGATTGCCAGCATGCTGTATTTCTAAAGAATCCAATATCTGTATGTGTTTAATAATAAGTAATAAAATAGGTTAGAGCCTGTCAAGAACATCTAATTGCAAGAGATCCTTCCACTCCACAAAACACACACAAGCCACAAATGTTTTGTTTGTTTGTTGAGATGACACCACACCCTGGGAAGATTACAAAATCTTGTTACAAGTTTACAATGGGGGAGGGGGGACATGCAGTTTGTGAGTCATTCAGAATGGTGTTAAGGGGGTCAAAAATGGCAGTCATCTTCATTTCCTGACAAGAATGACAAGCAAAAGAGAGCATTACTACCCCCAAAATTCAAAGGGGGGGGGGGGGCGTATGACAGAGAAACAGTACTTTCACATGATTTTTGCATTTCAATTTCAGAGTGGCAGAGCAGACAGGGCAAGGGAGTGGGTGAAACGGTCTATCACGATACGTTTGTGATGCAATCCGTCTGGAAGCTCTGAACCTGCGCACACCTTCACACTTGTCAAACTGAACTCCTCCATGAAAGAAGTGCCTCAGTGAAGCCTCTGGTCGAGCGACGGCATCACTTGGGAGTAGACTAGCAAGGCCAAAAAGCCATCTGGGCAAAACTGGTAAACAAACACAATCTGCCGGAGTCAAAGGAGGCGCTGACCTTTTCTACCGTTGTACTTGACCCTTCAATCACAAACTAAGAAAGCATCCCCTGCAATTCCAGGGAAACAGCATCAGCCAACTCACAATACAAAGCCTGTCTCCTATCAGCTTCCCACCCAAGCAGTGGCCTCCAACTTCACCATTACGGTGCTTTCCTGACACTTCCTCACCCATCCTGCCCTCTCTCTAAGATTTAATCCCAAGTGCCACACACAGACTGTATCAGAAGACAGAACAGGTCAGGGTTGTTGATTTTTTTTCTCTTTCTTAATCAGTCTAGGGACCCATTGACCTCCGTTCTCCCTTGAGCTTAGCCAGTGCCACCAATAGCCGGTTTTTTGCCTTGACTCAACGGGTTAGTGAGCATGTACACCTGACAAGTCAATGGCCTGAAGGAAGGAGTCCATTCCCTCAGCTTCAGAGGAATCGTCATTCAGGTCAGGCCGAGGACTGACACTAAAGCTGAACTCAGTGAGAGGGGCTTGATGTTTCTCACACAAATATGCACACATAAGCTGCATCACCCCACCATTCCCTCCCCCACTAGCCCAGTCAGACATGATTCACAAGTGTTCCCTCACATGAAGACGTTCTCAAGCAGACAGACACACACAATGCAATTAAAGAAGCACACAGGCAAATGTGACAGAGGGCAGGCAATTATTAGGGTGTAATTCTACTCGGAGCGCTTATCCGTAAAATTAGTGACATGCAACCTCACTTCTCCCGCCACTGCCTATGAGGCCTCGCCATCCCTATGGAAACAATGCGGAGAGTGAGCTTTTGAAAACAACAGATGTTCCTACACACACAGGTAGCTTCAAAATTTTGCCACTCCTCAAGCAAGCAACTATCGTAATGCTGAACAATCCCATCTCCCCACGGAAGTCACTCCTTACTGGCCAGAGCAAAGTACGTCACGCCAACAGGAATATACAAGTTTGCTTTACATTAAAAGCACTGCAAAACAAGCAGTAGCTTAGCAACTGGAATGTATACCAATGGGGGAGAAACACTAAAATGACAGAAACAAGAACCCCACCCCCCCGGCTAATAAATGTCAGACAACAGCCAAAAGCTCCACAGCAGTTAGCAGGGTACTTGTATAATCCATCTTCATGAGACCTAAGCAACTGGGATGGACAGAGAACATATGCCATCCTCAGAGACAGGAGTCGCAAGAAAAGGACAACATGGGCTCTCCGTTTCATTTTTGTTACAAAACAATTCGGGAATGACACCACACCCATGTGGACGTATTTCTGCATACCAATAGGTTTAAGCCAAATCCATGGCTCAACGACATGACTTCAGAGGTCTTTCAAAGGAAAGGAACGGCTCACAAAGGTTCAGGGTCAATGCGTGCCTCATGTCCCCTTCGCAGAAAGGCTTCACTTTATAGCGCTCTGTGACTAGTTATGGTAAACCTAACCACTCTAAACCACCTGCAGCTGGAATATGGATCCAAGCCATTAGCGACAAGGCAAAAGAAACACAAGTTGCCATCTGCATGTATATCTGATCAATAAGCACCCAGGAGGAGAACCTTATATCTCAAAAGGGGCTCAGGGAAGTATTAAGGCCAATAATAATCAGTCATCACTGATGGCTAACATACAGCTTAATCATGGTCTCAGTCTCCAAAGACTCAGTAGGTCCACTCTGAGCAGTCAGTCCATCAATTTCTTGGAAAACCCCACAATCTACTCCTCATTAAAAAAAACTCACATCCTTCAGCTCCCACAGCTAAACTAAACGTACTCAGTCACTATGATGACTGTGATAAACAGAGCTCATAAGATCTACATTTGCATTCAACGGCTGATATGTAGCTAAATACAAAACAAAGCTTATTTTAATACATCTTTTAGTTTCATCTTTCATCTTTTACATCTTTGATGCAGACCGAAAGCGATAACCTTTCGACTGCTGACACAAAGAAGAAATGCTGAGATCACGCCTGGCTGAAACCCTATAGCAGGCTGACTACTTGCATTAACATAGCGCTCCCCTGTTCAACTGTCAGCCTGCCTTCTGCGTTCAAGGCTTGGAGAAAAACACCCCCACCTGGGATAAATAACTTGTCAGTACCTTCCCAGTTCATAGTATCAGGAGACACACAGTATAGAAATTCGCCCGAGGCCAGAGATACAGAATTCCTTCCTTTAAAGGAAACACCCCTCCTATCTGCTGGGAGGTCCTATTGCGCTACTTTAGGGGTGGGGGAGGGCTACAGAAGTCACAGTATAGAACCCTTTTCGGAGGGGTGGGGTTTTGACTTGACACACATCCTGCTGGTGTATAAAGCACAGCAGGCACATGGATGATGCGGGTTAGGTGTCAATGCCCGCAAATGTACCACGCACACGGGCTAAAGACCAGCCGAACTATGATGGACCGTAACTGGCGAAGGAGTGCTCTTTATCTTGAGATGGCAGCATGGATGCATGAAGAGCAGAGGCGAAACCACAGCTCTCCAGAACAGGAAGCCTCAAAAACAATGCAGTCCAGAGATAAAAGCCCAAGGGGGTTGGGAGTGAAGGACAAACACACAGAAATTATATGGTCCTGTCCTCTGAGCACCCCTTTACATCTACCGTACTGCAGTCCCAGGGGCACTTAACATGGGGTCTGGAGGCTTTTTTTTTTTTTAAATTTGCTGAAATTGCTTTCACACATGCCCTCATATAGATTGGATTTCTGGCAGCTTGCAGATGGTGGCTTGGAGTGCATTATGTGGAGAGCACCCCAGTCATGTGGAACTAGGCTCAAACGATGCAGGGATGTGATGACATTTGGCATGAAGACCACCCGCCCCCTGTCACCCCAGTCTCAAAGCCAAGGGAAATGAAGGAGTGAAAGGGTTAAAAACTTCAATCTGAAGACTGGAGAGTTGTAACTTCACACCACCTCTCATTAGAGACGGTCACACACAACCTTACATGGAGGCTCTGGCATACTGATGCTCACCACATGATGTAAGGCAGTCATATGTTCAGTCACAGTGACAGCAAGTGATGTGCAAAAGACCACGAGGGCGGTGGAGGAATAGTTCAACCAGGGATCCCATAAACTACAAGTAGACAGGGAGGTCGGGGTGAAATAGGGTTCCGGGGTCATAACCTGACCTTACCCTACCGAGACAGGACAACTGACCTCCTGAGGACTTACTAGGCAGGCAGGCAGGCAAGCGTGCGCACACGCACACGCACACACGCATACACAAAACCTTGGAGGATGTGGTTAAACTGATGTAAATGACTCCAGCAGGAGAGGGTATCGACCATTTGGCTACTGAGAATGTGTTGGAGGGTGGAGGAAATGGATGAGTGGAAGACATTCACTCACTGTGTGGGTCATCTAATAACCCCTTCACATGTGGACAGCAAATTCCTGTGTGTGTCTGTATCCATCTGTCACAGGCAGATCTCTGCTGTACAATGAGGAGGGATTCCTTTACCACACTGCTGGAAATTCTTCACACTTCCTCATGTAGGGAAAAACCCAACACTCACAACAAACAATGAAAAATGAAGATCTTTACCCCTCCTAACCCCTACGCCTTCCAAATTTTTTCAAATGCAAATCTCCACGCTTGCATTTTGGGAAAGAGAATCCATCTGAACTGAGGAACAGAAGACCTGGACAAAGCAGGCACTTGAGCAGTTTCGTTTCAGCTCATAAAACCCAGCCCTGCAGCCATGACCTTACAGTTAACATTTCAAAGGCCTGCATAAGCTTTGATGGGAGCTACAATCTACACAGGGGGAACAGCTTACCACGCACGCCAAAATGCAGAACATAAGCCAACATCATGCCCTGCGATAGGAACTTCAAAGAAGTGACGTCGTCCTCTTGGCCGAAACCCAAGGCTGTTCCATTCAAAGTCAAGTAGCCTTAAAATGACCATTGGGAGCAGAAAATGAAGAAAGTTCAGAAGCTCCAAGGGGACACGGTAGAGAATGTGAGAAAGTCACTCCTCTGTTTCAGGTGTCATGACAGCCTTCCTTTGAAACCCCCCTACAATTCTGAGACGAATCTCGACCACATAAGATCCACAGAAACAGACCCATGTGAATTTAGGACCATGATAGTGGTCAAAAATCTGA
The DNA here is from genome assembly GCA_009936485.2 of Gymnarchus niloticus. NCBI lineage: Eukaryota > Metazoa > Chordata > Actinopteri > Osteoglossiformes > Gymnarchidae > Gymnarchus > Gymnarchus niloticus. Next base: position 7,950 of record JAACJT020000359.1, on the reverse strand, counting down.
GCTGCCCACAAAGGAAGCTAATGCTTCAGATGATACCATAAAGAGGGTCACTCCAGGAGAGGAGAAAGGGGGTAATTTACAACTCAAAGACGTAATTAAATTTCTCTCAAGGCTTCTCGGGAGCTTCCAACCCCACACCCCCCACCAGCATCGCCTTGAAAGAGCAGAGCAATTTGCTTTCATTCAAATTGACAGCGACTTCACATTGTTGTTCTAAGGGTCAAAAGGTGGTGGCCCCAACCCCACCTAAATACAAAAACACGAAGGCTTCATTCATACTCATTAGCTGCAATGAACACAAGATAAATCCAGAAACCACACGGGTGGAGTCTGCTGCATATACTCCTAATTTCAGAGCCTATTCATCTCGTCAGTCATACAATTTCAAAACTCCAGGAGGCAGGTTCTGAGGAGAGACATCCGCCTCCCGGGCTCTGATGATAGGCCTGGTCTGGCCCAGCCCATTCACCATGTTAGTGGGGGGACTTGGGAATTGGCAGTGGCATTCAAGTTGAGACCAGCAAGAAGGAACACCGGGGTCGACTCAGTTCACAGCCCTCCACCGTGTGAAGACAAAGAGCCTATTTTCATCCAGGCACTATAATTACAAAAGGCTGGTACAAAAATCCACCCCACCTTTCTAAATATCTATGAACTTTGACCTCCTTTACCAGTCCATCCCACGCTGTGTATTTTTACGCATCTCACATTTCAAACATCACCTCAGTAAACTTATTTTGACTTTTTTCCATTCTTTTATTTAGCTGATCTTTAGTGGTGTCCCACCTAGAACAAGTACCGATATCACATCGAGCTCACCTGTGTAGGCCTGTGAAGCCAGCATGCCTGGACCTAAATCATCTCCTAAAAGTAGAAGTCCATTGGCTTCACAACAAATCACAAATGGTCCAAGAAACACGGTTTTACTGTGCTTTCACAGCATTGTGCCAACTGCAGTATCACGTTGGGGGAGATTCATATTTCAGGGGTACACTTATTAACTGAGAAATTTTCACAGTGGGTGAGAGGAAATCCTTTTTATTTTTTAACCCCCACTTAAAAAAACACACCCACTTCCATTAAGTATGGAAGCCTAGTCAAGGCACGGCCTTGTTCCAAAGGGCCATTAGAATATCGATATTCGTTACGTACTACAGTACACATTACGGTCCCGCTCAAGGAGTACCGAAGAACAAAAATGTACAGCCTTCTGTGGCATGATTAACAGATTCTGGGCTGACTTAATGAGAATTAATAAGGTCATTTAAAGAAAGAAAAAGGAGCGGAATTGGTGACCGATAGCCTAAGGACCGGTGGAAGGTAAAGAGAGCAGCAGCAAAGCATTCAGCTAACTCCTGACCATCAGAGCTCTCCTGGATCTTGTCATGGTTTTCCTCAGGAGCCCACCCGTGACCAAATGGGACAAACCTCAGCAAATCCTGAAACCTTACAACAGGATGGTTGCAGTTGAGGGCACAGGATTGAGGAGAAGCAAGCGTACCCTGCTACCTTCAGGCCAGATTTTCAGTGCGCTTGAAGGAACCAATGAGACTGCAAACGAAACGGATTATCAGATCGCCATCGCTCACAATTCCTAAAGCAGCATTTTTGCTTCCCCACAATTTTCATACCATTTCATACTTGTACATTTCTTGATAAATGTTAGCTTTTAAATGAGTGCTTATTTTCAATTGTCAGTGAAGATTTACCGAATCAAACATTAGCGTGAAGGGGGCCTTGAGAACCAAAAATCACTCACTCCTATCATTTTCTCACTTTTTCCCCTTTCTTTAATCCCGCATTTCTCAGACCAGCAGGTCCAAAAGAAGCAAGGCCTCTGGCCCTGAGGCCAGAGACTGCATTTGTTTTAAAAAAAAAAAAAAAATCTGCATGGGTGGGGTGGGAAGTGGGCTCAGGGGACAGTGGTGCCATTTCCAACCCCCTCCCTCCAAGGTAAGCTGAGATGTTCACTGCCCTTGAAATGACCAGATGCTACCGCCGCTACACAAATGCCTTCTCTTCTGAACCCTGGACGCCTCAGTGTCTACCTGATCCAGGCAGATTCATGAAGACAGCCACAGCAACTACACAGGAAACCATCCATACTTTACAAGTACCCAATAACACTGAGAACCCTGCCCCAGATCCACGCTAAACTAGTGAACTGCCTCAGCCCTAGCACAATGGACTTCTAATCAATGCCACCTGTGTCACACCCTGTGCTTGAACTTATTCCATTGGTCCTACCCCCACTTCCGATTAATGGTGTCATTAACACAGAAGGGCACTGGGGGACAGGTTAATGAAATATTATAGTCTATAACCTCGACCCCACCTTGAGTTAAAAGCAATCTAGTTGTTGTCAGGCCAGCAGAATAGCAGGTGAATTAAAAAGAACACGGATTTACATGACAGAGGCTTCGGTCAAATACTCTTGACTCAAGAGCTACACCATGGTTCCATTTATTTTCTAAACTGCTTGGGGGGGGGGGGGGGGAAAGAAAAAACCTACGAGACCTGGAAGAGCATCTGCCACAAAAACACGTGACAGAGCACAGGATGGTATGCCACACACAGAACAGCTGGATCTCACATCTACTACATGCATGTGCTTTAACTGTGTAATTGTGTCCCGTAAATGAGCACATGACACAAAGCCATATCCAGAAATAGGTGAGGCCACACAGAGAGCGTCCCACAAAAGGGCTGAGGAAACTCCAACTCCATCCCATAATTCAGCTTGCAAAGAAGAACCCGGGACCATCTATCAAGTATCTTCAAAACGACCATTGTGCGGGAAAACACAGACGAGGAGGAGAACGGTCAGCGAACAATAGCAGCTCCCCGTGGCGACAGCGGCACGATGGTGCGTCGGCACCTATTAACGCCTTCAACAAAAGATCCCACTGTGCAAAAGATGCAACATTCCCTCTCATGACAGAGGGTGACGTCACCATCATGAACAGTGAGGGGGGGGGGGAACGATAAAAGTTAAAACAAAAGTGATGTCACTGCCACGACTGCTGAAACCGGGTGGACCACAGATGAAACTCTCCACACAAAAGCAGCTAAAAACCCCAATATTTCATCACTTTACTGAGACACCCAAAGATTTTTGTTAATTATGTTGTTTTTAAAACAATAACTTCGGGAAATTACAAAAATCGGAACACACTTTTTATTTCGATTTGCCTGCCGGCATTCCAAATTTTATATATGACTCAGAATAAAATAGAGTTCAGCCCAAAACCAAACTGGTTAAGCGAACTAGGCTTGACCGAAAAAGATCTAGACCGTTTTAGCACAAGAACAAAGACAAAAAAAAAACGTTAAGTAGACCAAAAGCTACATGCATTGTGGGGCATAATAACAGAGCAGGAAGAAGCTAATTACAGCATACTAGCCAGGCAGTTTTTGGGACACAACACTCCTCCTACTGCACCAAAGATCTATCAATATCAATAAATAAATTAAAAACTTGAGTTGAGAGTCTACGGAAGAGTATGGCCAGCCCTTTGGTCAAGAAAGCGCAGTCGTGGCAAAGCCGTCAGTAAGGGAAAAAAAATATTTGCTTAAGACTGAAAGCTTAAAAGTCAGGTCAAGTCATGTGGCCATTACTGACATTACATGACACATACAGGCATACAGTAGCAGGAAATAACCTTCCTCCAAGACCACAATGCAACATATAGACAAAGTGACACCAGGAGAAAAGAAGAGGCCCACAGTAACATGAAGGTGTGACACAGGGCAGTGTAAGATGCACGTCTTACAAACTCCCAACATTAGTACTGGGGTGATCCTGACATGATGATTACGGAAGCCAAAAACAAAAGCCAACCACACACATGCAAGGGTGGAGGCAAAAAGGGATGTGTGAGACTCCATTATATCAATCATGTCCAGTTTCATATGAGGAAGAAGTGAGCAGGGAATGTCTGTGTGGCTCACAGAGGACGTAGCCACTGAAGATACTGCTGTAAATTGTTCCCAACACAGCATGAATGGCTCTTTCATTGAATGGGTCAGCGCCACCACCCCCAAGTCTAGCTTCAATCCTTTAACCAATTCTCCCCCTCCTCTCAGTACCAGACCGCCATTTGCATGGGTCCTGTCCAAAAGCTGCCCCTTTACATCTGACCATAGGCCGCGCCAAACCGGAAAGACGCAGAGAGGTACAGACAGACTGCAGATCCCTCCTTGCACTGAGATAGGGCTTCTGGAAAGATTTTCTAAAGTGACAACATGAAGAACAAAGTCAATATTTTAGTGAACGTTCCACGAAAATACACTGTCAGCTTGAGGTGGATGCACTGGTGCCTCGGTCAGAAAGTATTCATAGACTGTTTTACCAGGCAGGGAGACAGCAAGGGTGGAAGTTAGAACTGTCATAAAATTCCCATAAATCATTTCCCATCCCCACGATGGGGGACTTCCAGTCTGGTGCCTCAGCACCTTCTACCAGTTCACACTTTACATGTGACCTGGCTGGTACAGACCAAATGAACAGATACAGGTTCCTACTCAAGAAAAGCGGGTTGGGTCTCTATAACAACAAGTCTAATGATGTCACAAATGAGTGAGTTACCCCATCGAAATGCAATCACAACGCCTCAGCCGCCCAATGAGGAGGCACAGTTTATGTGCATGCCCTCACACACACACACACACACACACACACACACACACACACACACACACACAACATTTGATGCTGAAACCTGAGGCCATCTTTTTGGGCTGATTTGACGGACTTGGTACCAACTGCTTAAAGAAAGAATAAAAATACAGAACATGTTAAAAACCTTGAATGACTGAGAAAGTGCTGACAAGACAACAATGGCAGAGCAAATTCCATTACCAGCAAAAAGCCCCTTGTTCCATCAACACCCACGCTCAAATCAATCGATGGACTTTGTCTACAATTTACCACCAACCTGAGTGTCCATAACATGAACCTCCCCAAACAAATAAAGTGTGCATGTAGCAGCTACAAATAGCCCATGAGAGATATCAACTGAAATGCTTCATACAGACAAATGTTATGAGTTTTCTGAATAATAAAAATCTACAACCAGGGACAACACAGTTATAAAGGGGGTTTACCTCACAGAAATACGGGCTCACACCAGTTCTGTTCTTTTGAACCCCCCCCACCCCAAATACCACCACAAGGGTAAGCTGCATGCCTTGTAATGTCACTCCAATCCAACCCAGCGAATAATCTAATGTGCGCAGTCGCCGTGACGACACACTCCAATTGGCTGAACTAGCCCAGTGTGGGTGCCAGTGCACCCATAACGATTCTCCGAGTCAAGCCCACGTGGGCTGGACTGGGGTATCGAATTTTTCCATCGGACCACCTCCAGCCACCCACTCCGAGCGTTGGGCTGCTTACACAGGTCTACACAGTCTAGCAGGCACGCGCAGCAATAAATACCCCTGTTTATTACATGGTCCAGTAAAAGACGTTTTTTTTTTTTTTTAAAAAAAAAAAAGAGGGTATCCTGCCATTACCAGGGTAAGGATTTACCTGTTTCATGGTAAACCTACAGGAACCACACATGGACATCCAGCAACAAGTGGAGGATGATGAACAGAGAATTCTTGTCACCAGCCCTTTCCACCCCATAGGGCTGATGATCTCTGACCTGTACATCAACAAGACCCAGCGGGTAGAGTCCACATATACCTTATTGACCCCACCCAGGACAGTCCCCCCTTTTGGGGTCACTTACACCTGGAGGTCAAACACAACCAGACAATAAAAAAATACATAAAACAGTGGAAAATAGGCAAAAATTGTGGAAAGGAGGGTGTGACATCACTGAACGCAACACACACTGTTACATGTGACTTGTTCGGCATTTATTCAAAAAGACTCATTTTAATGTGTGTGGGGCTCATTTAAATATGTCAACTTAGAAAAATAAATTTAAAAAAACCACACATGCTTGTGTCTTGGCTGCCACCTAACATCCCATTTAAGGGTAAATGTTCACTGTCATACCCTGTAAGTCAGCAGTTCTGGGAATTACCAAACACCATCTTAGGTGTGAATTAGGACTTTGCCATGGGAAAACAACCATCGGATATCAAGGTGCCCATTTCACGCTGTGAGACAGAAAACCGCTAAATAAAACCCCTGACTTCAAATGCATTACATGACACTATGAAATTCGGCCACCAATCAACCGCCTTCACACCCAAAGGGGCTTAAACGGCTTATGGTCCGCTGTAAACGCCCATCTGTATGGTGGAAAAGTCTGTCAGAGCAAATACGACCTTACATAACCAGGAAAAGTGTTGAGAAAGGGACCTTAAAAGATAGTGGCATAAAAAGATCATCGTTTCACCACAGGTCAGTCTCTTCATCTACTGTCCATTGTGACAAAGGACAGCCTTCAAACACTATTCCCCCAACACCACAGCACAACTACCCCACAGGTCCTCCGGAAGACGCGTCGCTACCTGAACATGAAAAAATGCATCGGGGACAAACCTACTTTTGCACCACCGGCACAGCAGATGCTTGGCAATTTCAATACACTGCTATTTGCTTTTAGCACACCACTGTTATTTTCCTCACTGAGAAGCATTCAAAAAGCAGGTAGCTTCTCACACACTGCATTTGTTACAGACTCTTTGTTCCAGGACTCTGAAACGAGTGTCACTTTCACTGGTCCTCCCTAGGATAACAAACAGATAAGTCATGAGCTCCAGTCCCAAGCGAACTATTAATCTCTCCTGCCGGCCCCCCACCCATGGCACTAGCATTCACACATCACTGTATACCCTCACTTCAGAAGTAATATCACCACCTCATTTTGTCACCAGTTTGTCACCGGGACCCTAGAGTTCTGGGATGGTGACAGTTTGACTCCCTTATTTGGACACCACTGATCATTTATTCATTTCTTAAGCAAGCCCACAAACACACGAATGAGTTTAGCAGATAACTCAAACTTTCTACAGCCATGTGCTCATGTCACCTTCTCACTGCCTGCAAACATCTCTTAAGCCACTTAACATGTGGGATCCTCCAGCTTCAGTCTTGACAGGGACTTACAAAACCGGATCTTAAACTGGTTATCTTCGGGGACTAGAGAGGAGAGAGAAATCCATTGGCATCTCCTGTCTGAATGTCACCTAAGCATTGTGCCCGTACTCCTCGACACAGATACACAACTTCTACACGCAAGGTGTGGTTCGAATGTGTCGATTTCACCCTCCACACCTCGACAAGATACACAACTTCTACACGCAAGGTGTGGTTGGAGTGTGTAGATCTCACCCTCCACACCTCGAAGACCTACCAAGCCAAGGCTGAGCTCGCCGCAGTCTCAAGTACATCTGTGCTGTCACCCAAGTTCATGTCAGAATTAAGCCTGTACACCCAAAATAAATATTTATTCGCTGCTCCTAGCACCGCAGGGCGAATTCTTCATCTCCAGCGGCAGGAATAATCACGTCTTTACGGCTCAGACGCAGTTGTTATAACGGCTTATAACAGCCTATGTCACAGGCTTAATATCCCAGCCCCGTGATTTAAATGCCATTTTACTGGGCTGCCCAAGTTAATCGGTAGGCAGAATTAGTCTTAATGTTTCTTTACTAATTTCATAACAGCGTCCTATTGCGGTGCCCCCCCCCCGGGGTGCCTTTCCCAAACTGGATGCTGGTGTGAAAGCTTGAAGGAAAGGCACAGGGAGACTGATCTATTCGATTTACGGACGGCACAGGGAGACTGATCTATTCGATTTACGGACGGCACAGGGAGGCTGATCGATTTACGGACGGCACAGGGAGGCTGATCTATTCGATTTACGGACGGCACAGGGAGGCTGATCGATTTACGGACGGCACAGGGAGGCTGATCTATTCGATTTACGGACGGCACAGGGAGGCTGATCGATTTACGGACGGCACAGGGAGGCTGATCTATTCGAT
>JAACJT020000358.1:0-20176 GCA_009936485.2 Gymnarchus niloticus | reverse complement strand
GCTTCGAGAGGCGGTGGAGGACAGGGCGGCCTGGCGTGCTGTGGTCCATGGAGTCGCAAAGAGTCGGACATGACTGCGTAACTAAACAACAACAACAAATTATAGTTATTTAATTCAAGAAATTGATCACGTCTTAGCACATGCTGTTTATGTGTAATAATTTGCTCTTTTTCATAAAAAATGATGCAAGTTCTTAGTCAAGTTTTTTTTTATTTTTGAAAATTAAACATGACTTGCATCTGTTAGAATTATGCCATGCACTCAAATATCCATGCATGCATACATCCGTCCATTATTCAAACTGCTTATTCTATGCAGGATCTTGGGGGGCCTGGAGCCTATCCTGCGAAGCTTAGGGCACAAGGTGGGGGGTCATCCCATTGCAGGGCACTATCACACAGGCATACACATACACCCAATCACACACTATGGGCAATTCATGTCTTTGGACTGTGGGAGTAAACCAGAGCAATCAAGTATGTAAATCTTTTAAAATAGCTTCAAAACCAAGTTTTATCCTGGAATAATCATTCAATATTATGATTACTGCAGATGATGGTATCTTTGCTTGGCTGCCAGTTTGATCCATTCAGATTCACTATTTTCACACAATTAACCCATTTTTCCCACCATCGCTATGGCATTAACCCATGTGTTTCACTGTTGCCACAAAGAAGGGAATGAAAGGTTACTCATAGTACCAGGATGTTCAGAAAAGAGAACATAACATAAAATAGGCATGTGATATTAAAATTATTCTCTAATATAGTTGTGTCCACCCCCCATCCTATGCCCTTGGTTAAGTATATTATATTAATGTGGAAATTACTACAAAGATTATTCTGCATTTGAAATAATTCCTTTTCTTTTTGAAAAAACAAAGTGTCTAATTTAGCTAGAATTAAATTCAAAATCACTGTAGTGGTTCTAATATTATTGCTTTACCGAATACTAAAATGCACCTGTACACAGCCTGTGTTACCTGACAATGTAAAATTTCAGGTGTGGAATGCAATCTCCATGGTAACCCAGGATGTATTCCATAAAAACAATGCCATTTATTCAGAGAAAGTGATTAAAGCAAATTTACTTCCGAAACATTTACGGTTTTTATTTTGGCACAGTGGGATTGTTTTCTATTCACCTAGCATATTCAAAAACCCTCTGTTTTGAGAGGTTTCACGTTTCTCCACTTGCACGTGTACCATAATATTTAACAACTGCTGCTGTAGAGCAACATCCTGTTGTACAATTATATCAGACTGGCTGCTTTATTCATGCTGGTTGTCACTAGAAGTACATAAAATGCACTCTTTCTTGATTAAATAGAGCAAAGTTTCTGTCATAAGACAAGCTGAGGTTTCTCATTCTTTATGCTATCTTTGCAAAGTCCATATTTGATATCCTTCCCTCTGTAGGTATCAGCTTGGTGTTTGGATGGTAGAATTATTGTGTATCTTTTTGCTGTCACCTGTAGCCAATGAGACATTTTTCTTTAAAGAAGGCTACTGCACTGCAGGTGTGAACAATTTAACTTTCTCATTCTTTATAGCCAGACCATGTGAGCTGGATCTGCATTGAGTCGTCTATATTGTGTGACTGTGTGTGTATGTGTCTTACAAAGGACTGGCATCCCATCCAGGAGATGCCTGGGACAGGCTTCTGCCCCCTCCTTGTGTGATCTTCTCTGAGATACGTGGCTTGGAGATGAACGGGTGGATGTTCACACTGCACCGTTTTTACGCTGTGGCTGTCAGAAGGTAACAGGAGTGTGTGTGTGCTTCCCAGAGGAAAAACTGTCTCATACTCAGAAAAAAGATGGTGTTTTTGGTGTACCCATCCCAGCGGTAGTGTCAGTTCGCTGTGACTTTGTGACAAATGCCTGCTTATTTTCTGTAACTGCTGTAATGGCATGAAGGCAGGAGCGGCAGAACTGCTTTACTAAATGTCGTTGTATGGAAAAGGAATGCACTAAGGTTTCAGGCTTTCTACCAACAAAACTAGCTACATTTGCAGATGTGTTTTACATTGGAAGTGAGGACTTGATAGGTTATTTTCATCAACATCTGTGATGCATCCACTACGGGTCTTAACTAGGTATTCTGGGGCTGTAGAAAGAATATTTCTCAGGGCCCGCAAAAACATACAGCCGTGTTACAAATATTCAAGGGGCTCCGTCCGGTTGTGGGCCCCTAGAATCCTGACCATCTTTCACCCCGTTAGCTGTGGCCTTGTATCCACCTATTCTTTTCAGACAAGTCCCTATGGGTTCATTGACCTCAGGAAGCAGACGGCAGAACTCTTGTCATGAATGGGATGTTAGTTCATCTCAGAGAACTCCTACACACAAACACTTTCATTTACTAAGTGCAGTTCGGAGTCCCTGATTTACTTGAACTGCCTGACTTTGGATTGCGGGAGGAAGCCAACTTATCCAGTGAAAACCTAAACAATCTCAGAAAGTACATGGAAACTCAGCATGCAGAGAACTGGGACGGAATTAGAACGTGCAACCTTGGGGTCTAGCCATTTGAAGTAGAGTGACTTATTGACAGGTAAATACGTTATCAAACATAAATGCACATCCTTAACAGTTTTACTTCAATCATTTAGTCCTCATGTGGAAAATAGTATCAGTTATATAAGTACAAGGGGCTATAGAGACTAAACTACATGTTTTTTTTTCTTTCCAGCTAGACCCCTTGTTGTCACAGGAACAACACTGCAACAGTTGTCATAGAAACTGGCCTTTACCCATTACCTTGGGACCTGCTATGTTTTACTCTTTTGATTTCCTTTAATTAATTGAATTACATCTGCAATTAAGCATACATTTAGTGCCGATGTTCCAGACTTTGTCAGAAACAGATGAGAGAGTATCATTGCAGGGCTTTATATTAAAATTTTGATACATAGATTAATTGAGCAATGCTATGTTTAGCACTGAGACAGAAAGAAAAAGCTATACGATCTTAATTGCTCATTTTAGCCAATACCTATATTTATGGAAGAGCATAAAACGCTGCATCACTATAGTGAAAATTATAGGATACATTGTAGCCATACTCGATTAAGTATTAATAGGGAATGTGCTTAAAGGTAATTTCTTAAATTTCATTTATTATTCAACATACTTTGGTTACCGTTTATGTGCAACTAGTCAGGAATGTATGTAAGCATTACGTGTGTATGACTGACCTATGAATGTGTGATAAATTATTTGTGTAACATATGCTGCATAGTCACTGTGGACTGCCATTGGTGTGCAGCGGTATGATGGGATGTGTGTGGGTCACGTGTTTCCTACGTTTTGGTCAATGCTTCCTGGAATAATGCATGACAAAAAATCAAATTGCTGGAATACATAGAATCCGTCATATCAATAAGTACGCATGGACAGGGTTATTGCGAAAGGAATGTGATATGAATTAGAATTTATACTCCAGTAAGCATCCAGCTGTATAAATAGGCCCTGCCCGAAAGAGTAAAGTAACGACATTCCTTATGTCTTATGTCAAATGAAAATGTATTTATTTTGCTTTGTGATTTTAACCTTGTCATTGTGAGTAGCTAGCAGTTCATTACAATTCCCATTTAAGATTTAACTCTTGGGTTCATTTTAAAAAGACAAAAGATTCGTATAAAATTAAAGGCTGTAAAGTGGTGGGGATTCTCTTTAATGTGTGACATTACTTTTAAAATAGAAATTACAATAGACTGGAAAAAAGCTTACTTTAATACTTCAGAATTTGTATTTAAATATTCAGAACTGGCATTTTATCAGCTATAATTCTTGTGACATTTGAATGCCGCATAATAATGGCTTTGGATTATGTTGCTGTTAGGGTTGGCAATTACAGCCATTTCAGATATTTACAACTTGTTTATTATTTTTCCGTGGCGCAAATCTCAACAGAAGGATGGAGAAGGATCCCCATTTGGTGGTTTACTTACTTTGGGGGGAAATAAAAAAGGAACATCTGGAACATAAGTGATGCCGAAGGAAAAGAAATTTTAAAAAGTTTCCCGCCCGTCCGTCCGTCTGTCCGTCCGTCCGTCCCCCCTCCCTCCCGTCCAGCCGTCTGCCCCGCCCACCAGCTAATATTTGACTGACGTGAGACATACGTTCATTTTGTGGGGATGGTCCAAAACACAGATCAGACTTCTCTTCCCGAGCAAGTCTCCAGTTCAACCCTCTATTTTCTAAGGAAAGTCCAGGTCAAAATGAGTGTGGTAATCCTTGCAGTGGTCTTCGGTCAGCCTCTTTGGTTCTACCATAGGTTGGCAAACCTTTATTAGACATTCTTGTCAAGTTCCCAAACCAGTTAGGCCACTCCTGTGCATTCATATGAAGGAATACAGACTTATTAAAGATCTTCTGGGCTGCCAATTTCCTCGCTGTATCCCAGTGCAGCTTTTGAGGAACTTTATTTAAAACTTCTGATTATGATATTTTTCTACCACTATCCAATACAAGCGCAGCACAATGGCCAAATACCTCCAGGGCAACAGCTTTGATTTCAACCTTGGCTCTGTGTGTGTGGAATTTGCATGGTCATAGCATGCTTCTTATATCTGGGTACTCTGGTTTCTTTCTATAGTCCAAAAACACGCAGTTAAATGAATTGGTTTTTTGAATCATCCATAATTTCATAGTGTTTGCCCTGCGATGCACTGACCCTTGCTCTGTGGCCTGTGTTTCCTGAACCTGAACTGGATAAATGGTTTTGGGAATGGATAGATTACATGATGCTCATGACCAGACAATACTTTGCTACCATAACCTGCTACAGTCCAACCAAACTATCAACTCATGTCATCCTACTCTTTTTCTTCGCTCACTAATGAGGTATTTCAGCCAGTGTAGCTTTAGCAGCACATAAATTGACAAAACCTCCCATCTTGAGTAATACAGTTGACTGGATGATCATATACTGGTGAAATCCCGAACACCTAAGGGGTAGTAAAGAGTTCCCCAATTTTGTGGTCCACAGCCCGGGCCAAAACTATTTGCCTCCTCAGTAAATCTGTTATGACTCCTATAGGCCAATCTGAGGATTAGGATTGTACAGGTTTTCAGTTGTAATATTCTCTTCAGCTCCATTTCTTAAAATGATGGACTCCAGCCATAGTCTTGAGGTATTGTAGCCTTCCTTCACGCAGTACTGAGGATGTGTTGAAGCATCCAGACTTTAAGTTCTTTTCACATCTTATCTAACCCTGCAGTTTATTTACTGTGGCTACCACTTCTGAAACAGGGATGGATTTGTTTACTGTCTAGCCATCACTACCTTCTGTGAAGTGGGTATGTCAGTCAAGGTGAGTTCCTCAGTGTTTCCTTCACCTCTCAAACTTTGGGTCACCCTTACTAAACACAGTCTGTGCTGTGTCTAGTGTACCTCTCCTATATGGATAAGAACAACTCTCCATGCCGTAGCAGCTCAATGCTCAGTTTCCGATCTGATAGAGTGGTTTCTCACTCACCCTGCCATGCAGCTCCATTGTTTTCCACGTGAGTATTGAAGTTTCCTAGTAAAATTATGGCGCACTCTCACCCATGACACAAAAGATGTCTCCAAAGAAGCTTTCATACCCAGAAATGCTAATATACAACAGCCTTAGTTTATTGTTAATAGGCAGCCGGCCGAGTATCGAAGAATGTGTGGAAGAGGCCACAGTTCTGTGGAGAAACGTCCTTAATGGTGGGAGGAAGTAGTATAGGAGTTAAGGACACCGAACTGCAATGGTGCTGGCTAAAATCCTTGGAGAGGCTCTGTCATTCTATCCTTAATGTTCTTAAATTGCAAACACAGAAATAGATAAATTTACATTTTAAATAATTGCATGAGAATGACCAATTGTGAACATGATGGTAATTGTAAAAAATGACTGACAGGGAAGTAGGACTGTTGTTATGGACCAGGTAATGGGCTGCCTTACTTCACAGATGCTTGAATTGACATTTCCATAGCACTGGAGAGACACCAGCAGAGGCAGATTGCTTTTACACAAGCTATCACAATACTTGCGCTGCTGGAAGAGAAGCAAATTGCCCTAAAAAAAATGAATGCTTCAAAGCAGCATAGCACAGAACTCCATTAGCTTTATCAGCACTGTGGCACCGAGAGGCTTCCCCCTGTCTTGGCGTCCTCACCCAACCGGCAGGCGAACTTGAGCTGAGAGAAGCATCCGTGTAAGACATCAGTTTCTGTTACAGCAGATGCAGCCCGGCCTGGCATTATTCTTCCTGCCAGCTGGTACTTGGGACATTGCCATGGTTACGTGGTTACTAAGAAATGTAAAGTTAACTGTCTGCTGGATTAGGAGTCAGTGTAAATGATGAAATGCGAATTTCTGCCTAACAAAACTTCTTAGATAAATGTGTGGTGCTTTGGATTTTTTAATATCTAAATTCAAAATGAATACAGAACAAAAACAAGACACTGTAAATTTTAGTGAAAAAAAAATGCTTATTTTGAAAAGTAAACTAATACATACATTATGCTTACATATTCTTTTATGCTTATGGTTATTGTTATTGCATTTTGCTAATCAGGCACTTTTCTCCAACAATAACTACTGGGTGCGATTTGCATCCATGTTAGTTTGTAAAACACCATATTTACCAAAATAATTTAGGTTAAGCATCTTATTTGTGGACACCATCGTGCAGGGAAGTGCACTTTTGGTCTCAAAGCCTTGCATATTGCAAAATGCCCTTATTGTTAATAAAAACTTTAATATCTTAGCTCTATTGGGGCCATTTTGCCAAGTTTTTCTGGAGATTTTTAAGTAGAATAAAGTGAGCTTTCAATCAAAATGGCAAACCTTGCATCGATATAGTTTTTAATTAAAATTATGTGCATAAAACAAATGTGGACAAGAAACCACAACGGGGCTCTTCAAATACATCATATTATATATGTCATTTTTAATGTCCTGCGTACTAAAGTATGATCCTATTTTTTGGATTTGTCAGGTCCCTATTACATTCAAGTGTTATCTGCCTCAGCTTTATCGACCACACAGGTTATCTGCTCTAACAAGGCTGAAGTTGCTGAACAATGTAAAAAGCTTTGTGTACAGTCATATTCTTGCAACTGTACTTAATTTCAAAATGATATATTTCAAGTTTGTCCAGTAATGTATACATGCAGATGCATACACATCTTTCTGTATCAGTTCAGAATATTATGAATGAGCACTAGCATATTTTATCAGATTCTAGTTTTTTGATGTGTGTACTCCCTTTAATACGACATATGTTTATTGTTGTGGTTGGAAATTGTGTGTCCCGCTCCTCCTCCATAGAGTCATCAGTATCTCTTTGCATTTCTTTTGTACTTACTTAATTGTTAGTGCGAAGCCCATTCTTTCAGAATATAGTTTCATGAGAGCTGTCGTTTTGCTTTTAATATTACCCTGCATCAATTAGGCAATGGCTGGCAGCTGATCATACATTTTTAACTGGGTCAGGGTTAACGACACCGCCATTCTGTCGATGGCGGACACACCTCAGTTGACTTGCAAGTCAAATTTGATCCACTTCTGTGTAACAGCTGACAGGTTCCGTGAATGGCGGCGAAATTCAACACCCTCTCCCCCCATTGTGTTAAACAAGAAGGAGTAAAGAAGCTGGGTGCAAACGTGGAGCTCAGCAGGGAGTGGGATGCGAGCATGCTGTGGCACATAGAAACGGTGAGGCATGCCTTAAGGACAGGGTTCTTGTAACAGGTAGAAATTTCTGAATTTTTACTTCTTGAAAGCTGTGCTAAAGCTGAGATATTTCTGGCAGTTTTAAGGGTAGCTTAAACAAAACACAATTATAGTACGATTGTAATTACATTCCAAAATTATATCTATACATAATGCGGATTAAGGCCACAAAAACATTTATTTGACAGTTTAAATTTTCTCATAACTCACAACCCCTGATAAAAAATGTCATACAGTACGTCATTTTCTATATTGCATGTTCTGATCATTCAAGACCACCTCTCCAAATTGTGCATGGTACATAACCATCTTCAAAAGCATAAATCATCAGGAATGGCATTTATTTATGTTAGTCCCCATACCACAATTTTTTAAATTTGGCTTCATTTGTACATATGCACATAGCTATAACAGACCAAATCTTTAGTTTTGCAGCAACTGGTTGGAGTATTACATTCAAACTTTTACGCAAGACACACAATACTGTTTTGCTAATTAGCATAACAGTGTAAACACAATCACATATGGGGATTCATTCCAGGCTGTTTTGCATCCATCCATCTCTAATAATCACATCCAAATAGGTTTATGATCCTTTGGAGCCTCTCTCTGGAAGCACATGGGATAAGGCAAGGTATGTTCTTCAAGGGATACTTACACATGGCAGGCATTCATAAGAAGATGCATTAACTGCCAGGTTCACACAAAAAAAGAAATTCAGTTTACCTGGAGGGTATCTGGAGCTGTGGGAGGAGGGTCATGAATTCACAGGTGATATGTCACTGGAAGTGTGACACTGAGAGATACTGGGCATTTTTTAAAGAATACCTTTATAGGTATCCGGCTTTCCTTTATTCAATGGAAGTTTAATTACCATAGACCTGTATAATACCACACAATAGAACCCGTAATTTAGAAGACGTGTTTTTGTTAATACGGTTTTAAAGCGATTAATCAGTGTATTATCAGTACTTAGGGCAGAGTGCTAAAGATTCACCTTAATTAACAAGGGATTATGTGTACAATATTATAGCCATGTTTAAAATGTATCTGTTTAATAACATAATCAAAATGTAGGCTATGAATTTGCTAAATGTTACAGTCCATTAACTTGTTGGTTTGAAGAGAGTTAAACACAGATGATTTGTCCTGTATTTTCAGATTGTCGGTCTTGTACTAAGTCACCTGGAAATCACAAAATGAAATTTAATTTTTTTAGCCCGATCCAGTGGTTTCCTCAGTGCAGAGGTAGTTTTGTGACAAGTAGTACGTTTATGCTTAAGCACCATGAGACGTGATTTCAGGACATTGTGTTAGGATGTAACCATGTTTAGGTAAAAATAGGCCATTTGATGTTAGATGAGTTTGGAATTATGATCATCATTTTTATAATAAACAGAGGCATGTTTTCACTGAAATACTAATTTTTTATTACAAATTGAAATAAAATGCTTGTCACAGGTAGTTTGTTGTCTTGCCAGATGTGACACTTGATTTTCAAGAAATGCACATATCATTTTGGTACTTTGTTCACTGCAAAGCCAATGGAGGAATCTTATCCCCTTTATTAGTCAGAAGTTAGTGTCGTGCTTTGTAACTGAAAGCTGAATTGGTCTTAGGCCATCTTCACTTTTATGGCAAAAACTGAGATTTAAGTGAAACGAGAGCGGGAAAGAGAAACCAAACGTTGCATGTATCACTGTGTGAAACTAAAGAAAGATCTACAAACATTCCAGTAAAGAGGAAGCTTGCAGTGTGCATGAACTGACTGAAGGAAACTGAGGTGACCTCTTAACATGGATAACGATGTTATTTAGCTTGTGTTTTAAGATGTTGCGAATTGCATGGGCAAGATGGTCCGTGGAAAGAACATGAGTCAGGTCAAAAATATGAAAAATACACTTGATGTCCTTAGGATAGACCTGTACTAACACAGCGTGTAATGGTAGCATATTGCCTGAAACTTGCTAGCTAAAGACAAAAAACATTACAAGAAGAAAAGAAGCATACGTTCGTAACCTCTGCCGTCAGCCTTCTCAGCAGCACATAATGCAGACAAACAAAGTCAAGTAATCGACTGAACAAAGTATGAAGATGTACCTCCAGGACACAGATTCCAAATCACGACAAACTTACTAACTTGGAATTGACATGACTTGTGTTGGAAAACTCACACAGAGCAAGTAACACTCCATTTGTATTCAGCGAAAATGTTTTTCATTGGAGTAATGTGAAGATTAATTAAGTGGAGTCATCCTCAGTGGCACGTTGACAGATTTCGCTCCGCTGCCAGCTGGTGTCTGTTATCGCCTTCTCTGCTTCAGTTTTCTCATGCCTGGATGAAAACAGTTGTGGGACAAGGGCAACACAACGCTCTCTAGGCTATTAATGAAAAAGTTAGCTCATTGTATTATTTCAGTTTCTTAACTCTCTTGTTGGCATCTGTTGATTTGCAAGTAGCGATACGGAGGGATAGGAATATTGTACAGTGTCTGCCAACTTGAAGTGTTAAGTTGTGCAAGTGGACAGTAGGAATAACAGATAATCATATGGAGGGAGAATGGCTCCAGAAGCTGCTGATGTCCCCAATTATTTTTGGTCATGTTATTAGAAAACTAAAATATGGAGGCTTATTACTTTGTGGTTTCGTGCAAGATGCCAAGACAAGTTCTACATCAACAGCAAGAACTCACACCGAGATCAAACAAAAACTTTCCAAATCCAAACCACACGGCCACGAATTTGATTCTCGCAAGTTCAGAAACGTGGTCAGCCTTCAAAGCCGCAAGCTGCCTGTCTCCATACGTATGACTGATTTGTCACCCCAAGGGAAAAGAGAAATGGGGCGAATCCAAAAAACACAAGATGGAGACGTGTAGCGAAGAGCCAAACCGCATCTGATACATTAAGGCAGGTTTTAGAGGACTGCCTGAAGCAGAGTCTCGCCAGCCAGCGTGTCAGAGTTCCACTGTAACTATACTGTAAAAACATGTTCACGCTCAGCAATTAAAATATTATTAGATTAAGATCTGGAAAAAAGTTGCTAAGAAATTTAGGCAGAAGTTTTCAAACATGACTGTTTTTTCTACCTTTCACACAGTTACAGACTATTTTGAATGGCATTCTAATTACAAAATGTGTCAGTTTTTTGATATTGGTATTGAATATTAGGTAGCAGGACATATCAGGAAAAGAGTGGATGTTTGCTGCTACAGGCTGTGTTGCTGGACTGAGTCGCATCAGGGCTTGGTCTCATCTTGCCGTCCCTGGAGCTTTACTGTGGGGTATTGATTACTATGGGGTATCTACTGTTTCCCTTTGTCTAGGATCACTACAGCGGGACTATGACACAGCTGAAACCCTGGCCATCCCCAAGCCGAAGCGGGGCCCCAGCGGTGACACAGGCCACCGAACCTTCTCCGCAGGAGAGCCACAGAAAGCAGTGCTGAAGAAGAGCATCTCTGTGGACGAGCGGCTGTTTCAGCAGCAGCAGAGAGAGCGGCAGAACCTGCTTGCTCGCTTGGAAAAGGGCAAGAGCAAGCTGAGGAGTATAAACGTGAGTATCGCAATTTGCCGCCTTCATATGAGATGGGGCTGTTGGGGTATCTCTGTCATTTCAATCCTTGCTTTGATCATTTCTCACTCACATGTTTTTCATGTGTCTTTATGGTATTGAATGGATGCCCTAGACAAGCGTGCTTGCTGTCATGGACTGAAAAGCTGCTTTTACACAGTTTTGCCTTTCACAATCAACTTTATGTTCCTGGCTCACACCATTATGGACAAATCATTTAAGAAAATAGCATTTTTTAATTGAAATCTTTCAAAAATGTTTTCCTGTTGTAAGAATACACTGTAGAGAGTAAAATAGCACTGCAACATGGCTGAGACTGTATTCATATTCTGCAGCAGTGAGGTGCAAGTGCTCCACATACAACATGTAACATTGCTGATTACATATGTGCTAAAAACTGTGCCGCATTAATTGATGGGATTTGCCACGCTATGCAGGGTTTCCCACAGCACTTCATAGACTCGTGGTGCGCCAGACCTGCAATTCATACCACCGGCACATTTTCAGTGAACAAGCAACCCTTAGATTTTCACTGAAGGTAAACAGCTGCTTTATACGGTGGTACTGGTGGAATTTGAAATTGAGTTATATTAGGAAACCCTGCCACTCGATAAGTCCTGCTACTTGTTTACTTGTTTGTTTTTTATAGTTTTGATATTTAGCCCACATCATGGCAGAGTACAATGGGAACGTGTCACTGTACCTTTGTGAACCTTATATTGGAGGTAAATACAAAACAACATGTGAAGTGAGTCCATAAAGATTCACCAGATGATTTTTCATTGTCACACAGAGATCTGTCTTATTTAATCTTGTGATCAATGCACTAGACAGCAAAATAACACAGCTACATCGTGGAGCAAATAAGCGAAGGGCATGATATTGTAATTGGAGATCAGATACTGCAGCCATTCTTTATGTCAAAGTCAGTCTGACTGTAAGTGTGATGTCAGTACAATATTTGCATTTTAGCATTTTCCAAACATCTGCCATGCGTTAAAATCCACCCTGGAGCGTAGGTGCCTGAAAACAAGATGAGACCAAATCGGGTCTCATCGAAAAACAAGGCTGCCGTATGTGTGTGATGGATGATGTTCCTCAGAGACAAAGTCTTTAATGCTATTTCAGTTCCAGAAAAATTAACCATAAGAGCTTTTTTATTGTATACAGATACGGAGTATTCTGAGTCAAAATAAGTACTTTGATATTATGTGTGGTTGAATGAGATTAAAGGAGCTGTCTTTTTAGTTACAGACTGGAATGTCAGTTTTATTTTGTTTTTTTTTCATTTGAGGGCTTATTTTCATTAAAAGAACTAAAAATGTAATGCATAAAAAACACACCGTATTACCAAAAAAGCCATTGATTACACTCTAATAATTTTTAAGTAGGAGACTTTATCCAGAGAGAAGAAATTGCATGAGTCATTTTGCTTATAAACTTCCCACTAAAAATGTACGAAATTATTTATAAAGATTAGGAAGAAAAAATGGTGCGGTCTCTTTTGCTATTTAAATATTAAAGACATAAAAGACAAGTATTTACCTGCATTTCCTGGAGTGCAAATAGTATATGGTTTACTTCCAAATTTATCATGTGTAGGATATGGTGTTGTGACATGTATGCAGGAGTAGAACTTTAACTGTGCAGCGTGCATGTTTTGAGATTTGAATCCCATCTTTGTTGCTGTCTGTGTGTGAAGTTTACATGTTCTTCCTGAGTTCTCCGGTTTCCTCTCAGAGTGAAACAACTTGCATAGGTGGACTGGTTTCTCCAAATTGTGACAAGCCATATACAAAATTTAGTGCACTCGTAATTCTTTGGTGATACAAAAATGATAAAGGAGATACTGCAAATCAGACTGGCTGCTGATCTGGTGTAGACTGTCATAGTTGAGTAGTGATATTTCCTGGGCCTCTTGGCCAAATATGATCACCTAGCACGCTCTCTCGAAAGAACTTCGCCAGAGCAGACGGAGAATCTGAGTAATTAGTAAAAATGGTAGAGTAGTATACCCTATGAACATAATTTTGCAGTGGCTGAGCTCTTGCTGTCTAGCAAAAAGGTCTAGTTCTCGGAAATCGGAAAGACTTTAATTTAGGAATGAAGCCTGCAGAGTTCACTGGGTTGTAGGCCATCTGTAGTCTGTTGGGATCAAATTGATCATGTTGGAGTCAAGGCTGACGAGACACTGTTAATACATGTGACTCATCAATGGGTTATTTATTTATGCATGCTTGTATTTTTAACGATCTTTTACTGATGTGGTTGAGCTACTGGATACCTGATACCTACCTACCTATCTATTCATTCAGTCCTTAGCAGTACATCACCAGTATTCCCCGCACCACTCACTCCATAAAGAACTATTTAATTATATGTCTGATTTGGCCATAACAACTGCTAATATTTACATGATTAAATTTGATAGTATTAAAGAAGAAACTCTGGAACGCTGGTGCAAACAAATGTTGTAATATAATGTATGTAAAAATTCGTATGTAAGGACCAGGGCTGAAAACCACCATCAAAATATGAAGGAAGTGGGAGTCCAAGCTAATAACCGTACATAAGATATTTAGATGTGCACTTTAACAAGTGTCTTTGAAAACAATATCCATACTGCAAGAAAGGAGCTACTGTTTATCCAAGCTGAAAGGACAACTCTTTGGAGCTTTCCACAGAGCTGTTAGAACGCTGTTACAGGTTCTCTTTAAAAAAAAAAAAAAAAAAAAAAAAAACATATAAACCAGCAACATGGCAGCCATAGCAGCATTTGGAAGTATGCAGATATTTTAATACATGTGCCCGTTTATGAAAGGTTGAACTTCTTTAACTTGAGTTATTTTCAATATCCTGTTCAGAACAAAAATAATCAGTTTTGGGCATTACATGTGAGGTTTACAGAAAAATATATATAAATGATTGTGTTTGATGGAAATGTCCAATGTTATGCTCACTGCTTGCTTAGTTTCCCAGATGTTTTTGTCTAGTTTGGTGATTTAAATTAAGCTCAGTTTTATATATGGTTTGTCTTATATTTTACTCTATGTAGTGTTGACATAAGTGGAGGATTTGGATACTATAGAGTAGGTATTAGACATGTCATAATGAAAGTCTGGATTTTTTTCCAATTTTTTCCTTGAATGCGTTTCAGATCCACAATATTAAGGGTGGACCTACTGTAATAGTCCACGTGTTTAAGAGACATTGACTTAGGGCAGTCATTGTAGTCAGTTACGTGGGAACACTGGCATGCTTTTATCACACTTGACACTTTGGGCTCTATTTTGACGCTCTAACGTAAAGCGCAAGGTGCAAGTAACATTTATGGACGTGTCAAAATCCATTTTGCTATTTTGACAGCGGAAAAGACAGACTTCGTGCCAGCGCAAGGCGCAAAAAGGTTGTCCTAACTCTCTTAATTATTCAGAGGTGTGTTTTGGGCGTAACATGCAGTAAACCAATCAGAATGGCACGTCACCTCACCTTTAAAAGGCAGGCGTGCATGAGCTATGGCGGATTGCTATTATAATGGCGTTTACCTGGCAAACCAGATCAGTTTCCAGCCGAGGAAATGGGCGTACTCGTGCGTGAAGTGAAAATGCGCAAGCACATCATTTACGGAAGCACCACTGTTTCACCTAAGCCTGTCGAGTTGAAGCAGGGTATGATTCATTTTGAGACAAGTTTCTCTCCATAAGTTGTACTCCATAGTAAAACGTATATGAATGAAATAAAATTAAAAAAACCATTAGTGCTCTTGGAGTGCGTACCTGTGTCCATAACAAGCGTCGTGCACCTGCATGATTCTAAAATGCGCCTCTTAAATATCGTTTAATAATATGCCACTGACTTTAGACATGTTTTTTGTTGGTCAAAAGCGTAATATCATTTCTCTGCCTTAAAACAGCAATGCGCCAACAATGCGCCCAGCCACACATCATTTAAAAAAAACACCACTCCTACGAGCTGGAAACATGCACAAAATCATTTGTTATTTTGAAAACGTGCATACGTGGAGTGAAAATGAGTAATGCGCTGGTATGAAACTAGCAAAACCACTTTGCGTCGCGCTTTTCGGCAGTGCAATATAGGGCCCCTTAGCTTAATATGTCACATATCAGCAAAGCTTTTGGTAGCAGAGACTTTTTGGAGTAATGGAAAAATGATGGGGAAAAACGTATTAACTTAATTTAGTTTCATTGATTTGATTTTGTAATTTTGAATCTAGTAAACAGTTACAAACAGGATGGGATTCCAATCCATCTCAGGGCATATGCTTCAAACCCACTAAATAGCATACAGTTTCTTTAAAAACAGTATTGTCATGTTGATCATATACCTTAAACTGCCTCAGATAAATCCAAACTGAAATCCTCTACTGTATTTGAGCACGAAGCAATAATTCATGGAGTTCAAATAAATCAGCCTTCAAATTAGCCATAATTCATTTTCAATACAAAAAACATTTGTCAGTGGCTACAAATATGTCTGTGATGGGGTTGGGGCCACTAGCCATTTTTGGTGAGTCAGGTTACTCATATTCACTGGTTCCACCTGTCCCCCATTGATTTGTTTGTGTTGGTGTGAGCTGTTTCATGTCACCCCCAGTAACTTGGACTGAAGTGTTGTCATCAGTCCCAACTCCATTAAAGGCTGCTTGTTTATTTGGTTCCCTGTTTGTATTCAGTGCCCAGTCTCAGATTTGATTAACATTTCTCTCTCCTCTTCTTGATTTTTGTGTTTACTTATGAGTTGTGTTGGTCATGTCTCTGCTATGTTCCCCATCTATCCTTGAGAGGGGAAAATTCACCCCCCCCAAAAAAAAAACAAAAAAAACTGTATATCACTGCCAGTCCGCTAAGTAATGTGTTTTTTCTATTTTTAATTTTGTTTATATGCAAGCCCGTAGTAATACATGCTTTTTTCAGGATTACATATTAAAACTGATACGGCTTTAACCACCAAGTTGACAGTAGGTGTTTACCACGAGCTTGGGAAAATAAAAAGTGATTTGTTAGAAACACAGGTGATGTTGTTATCGATTGATGGCTTAGTTAAATTATAAATTATATATTTACAGTTCTCTTTACACATAGGCACTCTAATATTGTGCCTTTGTCTGTTACCATTTTTATGAATCCAGGTGCTGGTATTTGTGGAAATTTTCTTGTGGTTCAGTGACAACATAGGTTGGTGAGAGCTCCATGGCTCCAAAGGCATATTAACACGCAAGACTAAGCACGTTCATAAACATCAACAGAAGACTGACTGTTTTGCACATGTGCATTGTGACTAGTGCCCTGTTGCCATTCGCCATTTGATGATGTCGGTAAGCAAAAGGGGGAAAAAGCCTCAAATGCAGTTAGACAGCAGTGGTAAAGATGTAATTAGGGGACAAATTTACCAGTAACGGTTATTTTTTATTGTCAGCTGGCACTGACTCCCACCCTCCACGGGTTTTGAAGCCTCATTTAGCGTCAGCATTGATTGGTTAGTACAAGATACTCCCACCCACCACGGTTTTGAAGCCTTATTTAGTGTCAGCATTGATTGGTTAGTTCAGGATAGTCACATCCACCATGAGATTTTAAGCCTTATTTTTCCCATCACTATAACTTCTCAACTTGCTGGTTTAATATGATGAAGCAGTTTTTTTGCTATTAGAATCGCTACATGATATTTACACTGTGCAATAATGCTAATATTTGTGTCATTAGAATAAAGACCTTAGTAAAACTTCATTCAGCCATTTTCTAATACTTTATTCTGATCGGGGCTACTTGGGGGCCTAAAACTTTATTTGGATAATTGTATGTCTACTCCCATTATTTTAAAATACTACAGTAGTTTGCCAGTGGCATGGTGGCTAAGTGGTTAGCACATCTGCCTCACTGCAAGAAGCTTGCGAGTTTGATCCTCACAGCCACCTGGGGCCTTTCTGTGTGGAGTTTGTATGTTTTCCCTGTGCCTGTGTGGGTTTTCTCTGGGTACTCTGGTTTCCTCCCACAGTCCAAAGACATGCAGGTTAGGTTAATTGGCTACTCTAAATCACCCATGAGTGTGTATGGATGTTTGTCACTGTTGGTCCTGCAGTGGATTGGTGACCTGTCCAGGGCGTACCCCGCCTTTTGCCCGAAGTCAGCTGGGATTGGCTCCAGCTTACTCACGACCCTGATGGCTAAGCAGTGTTGATGATGGACGGACAATATTTTGCAGACATAACTTCTGCTTTCTTGAATACTGACTTTTTTGGTTTTGCATTAAATATTTCTGAAAAGGTGTTATTTTGAAAATTGAATCATTCCTTGATTTTAGGGTTTTAAAAATTCATGGTCAGCCTGACCAAAACCAGGCCAAAGACAGTCAAATGAGGAAATAACTGCAATTTGTTCTGTATGATAATCACATGCTGTTTCCTTTTATATTAATGAAATAAGAAAAAATATTTAATGCTTTCATGTATCATACGTGCTACAGTGGACAGCTATTTAAGTCCCATTTATCTAATATATGGATCATTTTCATGTTAATAGTTGCATCCGATTTAGCAGACGTTACCCCAAAAGGAGCAAAGGTTTCAGTCGTGATTCACTGTCATTCTTATTAGTAATTTGGTCTGTGTTACTTGTGGTGAAGTACTCAAATGCATGCAGTACAATACATGTATATTTTTAAAAAGTACTACTGGAGTAAAATCACTTCAGAATATTTATTAAATCCTGAAAGAAGAATAGAGAAAAATAAAAACGAAATGTCTCAGCCGGTCATAATTTATGCATACAAGTTAAAATATAAATAAAATTATAATTTGGGCTCTGTTTATGGCAAAAAAAGAATATTATGTACTTGTACTGCTGCTACAAGTTTCTCATTTCGTGCCTCGCCGTTTGGCATGAAAATATTAAAATTATGAATCTTACAAAGTGTTTTAGCATGCTAAGATATTCTTAAGATTTGGCTGGAGAACCTATTTATTTTATGATATGTAATGGAACATTGTGTAGTGTAACATCAACTGTCTATTCATGCAGGACAGCCATATTTATACTCTGTACTGAAAATGAAAAAAGTGTTAGCATTTACATAAAGCAGATTATAAATCTGTTTGAGTATCTTTAGTTTTGTTTAAAGGACCTGTATGACCAAAGATTATCCTGTGGTATATGAAGGCAAAATTCAGAAACAGTCATTTAGTAGCTGTACAAAGCTGGCATATGATATCGTTAGATCAAAACAGGAGATTTTAAATGCCTACAAGAAGAAACTGCACAGTACATGTTTATTTGACCATATTTTGCTTTTTGAACAAAGGCCTCGACGAAAGCCTTCCCTGAGGTTTTAGCTTAATGTACTGAAGGATAAATAAGATATTTTCGGAAGATGTAACGTCATATCAGGCATGTCATAGCATTGATCTGTTAAGGCAGTGTCAGGGATGAGAACTGGAATTTCTCTTAAGACTCATCTGTTTGAAAAGTGACAGTTAACGTCTGACGTCAGTCTAACAGCAACCAAATGACTTGGTTTTAGTAATCGCACGAGCTGTTCAGGTAGCTTTGTTATAAAATTATGCATGTTCATTTAAAGAGGCCAGTGGGTAACTAGGTATCAACAGCCAAAAATCGTGGGCAAAATATACCCAGTAACTGTAATTTTTACCGCAGAAATATTAGGTGTATATATGTAGTGCAGCTGTAAGGTATTAATTATGCACATCAGTTCAAATGTTACATTAATGTTTATATTCTCTACAGAAATTGCAATGCTCTAAAAATTGCTCCAATTCCATGCTCTAAAATGGTAAAATTGTGGTTGAAATAATTACATATGCAAGGTGCATAAAAATACTTCACCTTTTAGACACAATATTTGACTTATTCTGATACTGAGGAGATTTCAAAATGTGGAAAGATTCCAGGATATTTTTTGGTCATTATTTAATTTAATGAAGCTGCATATCTTTACATATCCATTGAAATAGAGGTATAGAGCTATAGTTAACATTTGACTTGTATTGTTAAACAGTTAACAAAACTGTGAGCTTTGTTATTTGAATCAAGGAAAAAAAAACGTCAAGCATCCTTTTACTTGTATTTCTAGGGAGGAGAGTAACTTATTAGGACAGCATTGTTAGGTAAACAGAAGTGAAGGCAATCCTTCTGTCTTTATGCAGCTGAACTTCAGATACCCATGGAAAATCATGAGCGTTGCTATGGTAGGGCAAGAGCTCAAGCAGGCTGTGTGATGGAAATTTAAGCTGTCTGTATTGCAAAGCAATCTTTTTCATACTAACATTTCAATTATTACAGTTTTTTATGTATTAAACATCTATTCTAGCATCAGCTTACCTGTAAAACATGAGTAAAATGAGTTTTCCAATATTTAAATATCTTTTTTGGAATATGGTAGTTTTTTTGGTGTATTCACCCTGACAATCAGTTTTAATTCATTCAGTCATTCATTTATTCATTCAATCATTTTCCACCGTTTTATCTGGGTCCGGGCTGTGGGTGTGGCAGTCTAAACAGAGATGCCCAGACGTCCCTCTCCCCAGCCACCTCCTCTAACTTCTCTGGTGGAATACCGAGGTTTTCCCAGGCCTGCTGAGAGATATAACCTCTCCAGCGTATCCTGGTTCTCCACCCAGTTGGACATGTCCAAAACATCTCCCCTAGGAGGTGTCCAGGAGGCATCCTAGCCAGATGCCTGAACCACCTCAGCTGACTCTTTTTGATGAGGAGGGGCAGCTGCTCTACTCTGAGAACCTCCAGAATGTCTGAGCTCGTCACTTCACTTTCACCTCCTACTCCTCCTGGAGCATAGGCCGCCCACAAGGGATCTCCAGACATCTCTGTCCTGGGCTGTCTTCTCCAACTGGTT
>JAACJT020000357.1:0-20179 GCA_009936485.2 Gymnarchus niloticus | reverse complement strand
GGTGGTGCGAGCGAGCGATGCGCAGTCCACGCCAGGCGGGGTGGGCTGTGGGGGGTGGGGGGGGGGGGGGGACGGGCCCGGCTATAAGCATCAATGTGGGAGGTAAAAAGGCCTCTCCCCCTTTACAGCACATATGCACGTGTTTTAGGAAGGTCAGATCAGAAAACCTGTTAAGACAGGATTCCAGAAACAAAACACTTTGTTGTTCACACCTACAAGCAATGACTGTCTGACTGCCTTAGGTTTCTTCTACTCCAGAACCAGGATTATGACACCTCTGCACAAATTAAGTGTTCTTTATCATCTCAATTCATGTGAAAGCAGCCACATTTGCATCTGGAACAAAGTATTACATCAAAAACTCCCATGAAGCCAAAAAGGACCATGGTGGTAGGGAGACAGGGCTTGGAACCTACAAAACCACAATATGCTGCATCTTTATTAAAAAAAATTAAACATTAAATAATCCGCCAAACAGCAACTCAGTATGGCAACAAAGGATGCCAGAAAGCAGATGCCAAAGACGGCAAAGCCAGCCTGTTGGGAAGGGGCACCTTAACGAGCCGGTGTATGTAGTCCCTCACGAGGCGCTCCTCTGCCTGCCTGAGACCCAGCTGCTGCTCCGTGGTCAGAGCCGCCCCATCTGCCGTCATCATCCTGACCGCAGGTTCCGCTGCTTCCTCTACTGCCAAAAGAAACACCGCAGCTAATGAAACCCCATCTCAAGCTTGTGAAAACGGGGCACACTAATATACCCCATGCTGTCAGAGCGACCACTCAAACATGGCCACTATCTTCTAAGTAGAATGTGTGTGACATCTTAACTGTCAAGGCATTGTATAAAGCCAACACGCATAATAGCATGTGGTTTCCTGAAATTCTCAGTCTTAACTTTTAAAATCTGGCACATTGAAATTTGCCATAAAACAAAAACAGATAAGCACATCAAAATTTTAAGCTGCACTTTGAAGTCAGTCCTGGAATCAAACTGCCGCACCTGGCACATTGGAAGGATCTTTAAGAGGGGACAAGTCGAGGGTCTTGTTGTCCCGGTTCTGTTGAGAAAGTTCGACTTCCGCCTTGGACCCTGTGGCTGCCATGACGTCCCTGTTGGGTCCAGCGTCAGCGGACGGGACTGACGGCCGCGTGCCAGCCGGCGGCATCCTCCCCGCTTTCCCTTTACCCCTCTCGCCTGGGCTGCTCCTGCCTGTCAGCCTGCGAGGCTTCCCTCGCCCGTGGTCCCTGCCCTGCTTCCCCACGTCCCTGGCTTCATCGGCCTGCTGTGGCTTGCCCTCACTGACAGGTGCCGTGGACCTGCCGCAGTCCTTCGTTGTCAGGGTCTCTTTGGGATGCTTAGAGGAAGGCCCGTTGGGCCCCCTGGTCTCACTGCGGGATGACTTAACTTTCCTGGGGCTCCTGGATTCCTCCATGTCTCTGCCCTGAGCAGAGGACCACTACCTTTCGAAATGTCCAGGAAAAGCTAAATGGCCCACAAACAACCCAGAAGCACGGACACTGGTAATGTACTGCAGGTGCCTGTCTACTTAGCTAATATGATACCCAGTAGTTCCCCTGTCCTTCTTCAGACAGAATGAAACAGACATGGGTTTGGAGGAACTATTGCATAAAATCAGCTGCCTGGTCATCCAGCACTCTGAGTTACACCCGGCTCTATGGAAAAATCTCTTACTCCCTAAAACGATGTCATAAAAACAAATGAATCCTACAAGGCTTGTTAGTCTCCCTACAATTCCTCAGCTCTCTGAATTAAAAAGTAGGATATTCGTAATCAGGGGTAAAAAAAAAATAAAATTGCAAACCCGTTACAATAGCTATCTATATCAGCTTAAAATTGAGAACAGAAAGGGGATCTGATCGAACACGTCCCACAAAACACAGATGCCAACTGTTGAAGAACTAATTACTGCAACTATTGGTTGTAAATTCCTTATTAGATCAGGCAAAATAGGTGACTGCGTTCATGTACCGGCAAACATACGACGAATAAACAGCTTAGCGGCTGGTATTATTCTGCTATAAAGCAAAACACAAACATTCTTAAAAGAAATCAGTGAAGGACAACACAATCGGCTAAAGACAACAACCTAAGTAGGAAACCCGTTAGTCGGGATTCATCCAGTTACGGGTTCCGGTCCAAAAGAAAACAGCAGTCCAGTCAAGCAGCGATGAATTTCGCCTTTTGGAAGACTTCAGACGTCCTAAACAAGACGGCTAAGCCAAAGTTAGCATTCCCCTGCCCAACCAGCGGTCTGATTAAAAGAAAAGACAAACCTGATAACGATTCGGCTAGCAGCGAGCTCCTTGATTAAATTACAATAAGGCAAGTTAACAATGAGGGTTAATGTCCAGGAGAGGAAAAAGCGAAGTTTGTTCTCTGTAAGCTAGCTATAGCTAGTAAACTTAGCGCTGATTAGCAAAACAAACGCGGCTTCGGCGCGGAGCAGCTCGGAAGCGTCGCCGAGTGCTAACATGGCTAACGGGCTAACCAGCGGAGCAGCGAAAACGGCGTAACAACGCGCCCCACCGCTTCTCCGGCGTCCGCTTTACCCCCGGTCTGCTGAGCCGCGGCTACAAATCCCTTAGCTCATAAACCGATACGTATTGTAGCCCGACTTCGGCCGTCCTTGAGCTGAAAAGCGCAACGCGCAGCCTCGGTCTTCCTTCTGCTTCGGTATCACATATCCAAGGCCGTGATAAAAACAGCAGCCGCGAGCGCCATATTAACGTCCGACCGCGGTGCATTGTGGCCCATACTAGAGGGACAAAGCAGCTCACCTCACGCAGCTTCCTGCTACCTGACTCTATCTATCTATCTGTCTGTCTGTCTGTCGACGCATGCATGCATTATCCATCCATCGTCTGGGGTGGTGTAGTACGGGAGCGTATTAGGGGCACTGATTCAAAAATATTATTTTATGTAATTATATTATTAAAATATATATTTATACTTGAGATTCTTCAAATAAATCCTTTCCACTCAATACCATGTGATGTTTTCTGTTAAAGGAAATGTATTAAGACAGGAATGGAAGTGGTAACTATAAACAAAGTAAAACACAAAACTTAATGTATACGTACATATGTACAGTACATAGTAAACTAGTATGTTTAACTTATATAGTGGGTGCGACTTACACTTCTCTGACAACTATTTCAGGCCAACACAGGATTTCTGGCAGAGTCATATTTAAAGTAATTTAACGTGATATATCATTTCTTGCCTACTGAACTTTTTATTGTGTGATTGCTGGTTACAGAACTCATCCCTCACCCTTCTATTTTTTCATTCAACCCTCCAACCTTCCAATAGATCCCACTGATTTTACTGCTCCTTCATCTTTTAAGCTAGACTCACAAAACTTGGTATATGTATTCTGCAACAAAAGTACAGCACTTTACTTTCATACTGATGGCACTCATCCTTCACCCTTCTTTCATTCATCCCTCCATCCTTCCATGGCAAATGCAACCAGCAATCACACGCATTTTCTCCAGGAATGCCCTCTCTAGTTGCTTTTATTATCAGGTACTTGTCAGAATGGTTTGATGTCTTGACGATAATTTACATAAATGTTTTAAAACAAATTTTCAATATAATAAATTATGACAAAATCTCATATAATAACAATAACACAATGGTTAAAAAGGGATCACTTCACAGCTCAGTGCAGTACCATAAATAAATTAAACATTCAAAAAATAAAATTTGGCACATTCTCATAAAACCAATAAAACACTACCCAGGCTTAAATCCATTAAAAAGGATGTAACCCAGCCACCAGTCCTGTGAGGGGCTTGGCTAAAAAATTTAAAGTGCAACTCAAAGATTACCAAGCACTATGCAAAAAAACACCAACACATACAGGTGCTCACTCAAAATATTGTTGCACTTACCTTCTCAGGAGGCTGGAGATCAACAAACCTCATGGCCCTTCCACCTTTCCTTGGCTTCATTGTAGCCCCACAGAGTGACATCATGCTTCATCCTGAAATTCAAATCAGACACAATCTTGTGATAAACTCCATGGGCGCTCAAGTCAACCCCATAGAGGATGAGTGCCGACCTCACATTCCAAAGTTCACGTTTGGTAATGCTTATCAGCAACCACATCCGGGGCGGGAATGGAGTCTGAGGGCCCGAGGGCCACCCCTTGATCACCTTGGCATAGGACAACACAAGCTGAGGGTTCACTTTCCTGCACAGACACTCCATTGATGTCTAGACCTCTCTCGCATACCCACAGTTCCAAAAGGCATGACAGAGCGTTTCTTGCTCTGAACACCTGGATCTGGGGCAGCAAGGATGTCTGGTCAGCTTGTGTCTGTACAATACCTCCCAGACTGGCAGCCTACCATGCAAGCACCGTCAGTTCAGGTATTGCAGCCGGTGGTCCAAACCTTTGGGCTGGATCCTTTTCCATGTGTCCTTCTCCAGACCCAGGATAGCTTTGGTGTTCCTCGCCCCCAGCATGGCCTTATACAAGGCTTGGTGTCTGACGAGGACATCCGAGGCAAGACATGCTGGAAGAGACTTACTCCACCTCACTGCATGGATATAGTGGTCCGGCAGCATCTCAGCCTTGGGCCTGGAGTTGGACCACAACTTCAATAGCCGAGGCATGGGCAGAGCCAGCCGCAAGTTCACAAAACACTGGTGGGGGTGCTCCAGGGAAGCCACCAGATGTGCACAAAGCTGGAAGAACAGGCAGTCAAGCTTGAGAGGGAAGTCAGGGACATCTCTTTCCTTGTCTTTTCTAAGATACATTACTTCCCTCTTCACGGGCTCATACCTGTTCCCCCACATAAGATTAAAGACATCCCGGGTCAGGCTCCTCCGCATGGAGCGGGGCATGGGGTATACATGGGCCAAGTAGATCAACATGGGAAGTATATCTACTTTTAAGGCAAGAACGTTACCTAGGAAAGACATGGACCTGGCCTTCTACAATCCCATCTTCCATCTGGGAACATTCAAACATTTTTCCCAGTTTACACGGCCAGCACCTTTCCCTCAAGTAGACCCCCAACACTTTGAGAGGTCCATCACAGAGGGAGAGCCCCCCAACAACATCCACTCTCGCCTTTCAGCTGCCAAAGTACTTGACACCGACTTTCTGGGGTTAAGTGTGGCCCCGGAAGCTGAACGGAACTCCTGAACCAAGCTCATGGTGTGACCGAGTAACTGGTCCGAGCACACAAACAACGTGGTGTCGTCTGCTTACTGGGCCAGCTTAACTGTCTGACCTCGGCTCCATGGTAGGAGCAGGCCATCGATACCTAGGTGGGCATGGATGGCACTTGCCAGAGGTTCTATATGAAGCACGTAGAGGGGGGGAGAGAGAGGACACCCTTGCCTCACTCCGCTCAACTGGGGAACCAACTCACTGAGGGAGCCGTTGATGGAAACATGGCTATCAACCTTTTTGTACAACGTGTGTACCCATCCCAAGAATTTAGGCCCAAAACCTAGTCTGCCTAAAACCCTAAACAGGAAGTCGTGGTCAACTCGGTCAAATGTTTTCTGCTGGTCCAGACCAACTAATGCGAGGGGCATGTTCCTGTGCTCTACCCAGGTGATCGTGTCTTAGATAAGATGTAAATTCCAAGTCGCAGACTGTCCCAGGACCCTGCAAGTCTGATCACAGTGGACCAGGTGAGCCATGGTTTTCTTCAGGTGTTCTCTCAGGGTCTTTGCGATGATCTTAGCATCTACACAAAGCATGGTCAGGGGCCTCCAGTTGCCAAGGTCTTGTGCAACAAGGAGAGAACCCCGGACCTCATGCTCCTAGTGAGCATGCCCTGACGCTGCCAATCCTCAGCTACCTCTAGTATCTCCAGACTGAGGACATCACAAAAGTGCAATAAAATTCCATGGGGAGCCCATAAAGGCCGGGTACATTGCGTTGGTTCATTTTGCCAAGCACCTCGGTCAGCTCAGGTAGAGTGAAAGGGGTCCCTAAGCTGTTCTGTGCCTCACTGGGAAGAAAAGGTTTGACTTTATTTAAAAACTGCTCCCCCACTTCAAAATCAGTGTCCCCCTTTTTAAAAAGGTCTAAATAAAAATCCTTAGCAATTCTCAGCATCTGAGCAGTGTCTGATAAGGTACTGCCTTCCGGATCCCTCAGGGAGGTGAAGCTTTTTGCCTCCCGGGCCTTTTTAACCTTATTATAAAAGAAGGCAGTACACTTCTCATTCTCTTCTGACTCTTTTACCCTGGCCCAGAAGAAATGGGCAGCAGCTGATTGTTCACGCAGGCCTTTGGCCTTAGCTTTAATGGCCTGCACTTTATCAAAATTAAATTGTCCTCTGTTGTTGTGGCGGGTGTATTGCTCTTGCAGCCTATGTTCTCTTTTATGTTACGAAGCCTAGTGGCTCTGCGCTGGCTGCAATAGTGGATAGCGAGAGCACAAATCCTCTCTTTTACGCTGTCCCGCCATGCAACCATAGAGGCATAGGCAGCCTTGCAGCCTCACCACGCTTCAAAATGATCGAGAAAGAGAGATCAAGAGTCTTTCAATATCTCTACGTTCAGCTTCCAGGCAGGGGCATTAAAGGAAGCTATTAGGGTGGTATTTCTTACACTTTGACTTGCCAATGTTTTTGTGATGGCCAGGTCAACACGTGTCTTGCTGTCATTGTTACGGTGGTGCGGTACCATGTGTTATTTGGGTCCTCTGATTAAAGGGTTTAAGAAGCCCTACATGTATTAATGTGATTCACAGCAGAAGATGCAGGAGTATAACTGGGAAGCCGTAATGTTCAATGTTAATCTTTAGTGGCCTCAAGCAATTAGATTTTTTACAGATTATCTGTATCATTTGGTGTGAATGTTTTAGGCCAATATCAAGATGAAGTGCAGTACTTGCAGAATAGGCTACATGACAAAACAAGTACAATCCTTAAATATCATTCCTTTGGAAATGAATCCTAAAATTTTTAAAAGAATTTAGCAAGTGATAGACAGGAAGGACCAGAAACAGGTAGGACCAACATTATAACCATCCCCTTGTAGAACAGCTGGCTCTTCCCTGCAGCCAGATGTACACGTATAACGGTACAGATGAGAAAGGGGATATAAAAAGACAGCCGGATGCTGATCAGGAGTTGTGCTGAATGCTTGAGGCTAAGATATGGCAGTATCATCTGTAACTGACAAGGCAATTCATACCTTCAAGAACAGTTGACCAAAGCCACAATTTTGCCCATAAAAGTATCAGTCATACATTGTTCATAGTCTTATTACTGCATCAGAAGTGACTATTATTGCTGCAGGTGTGGAACAGAAATGGTAATATACTAATTAGTTGACAGCTGTATGCACTCGTTACAAAAGGTAGTTCACAATGTATCTGTAAATAAGAATTAAAACACCACTTACATATCGTATATGTGTTTTATGCTCTTGTGTTGCCTTGCGTGTTTGAGATATTTGCCCAAAATTCCAATGGTTAAGTTTTACCATATATCTGAATATGCATGTTTACTTTAAGATTGATTGTACTTTTGGAAATGTGATCTTTACAGTGTTCTTCCTGTTGAGAATCAGGACTGTTGATTCTGTTCTTCTTATTTTCTATTTGTTCTCTTTTGCCAGGTTTCATTAGAAAAGACAGTAAGATGAAGGACATTATGGCTACAATCAGATCGAAACTGGACAACCAATCAAAAACTTTTTTTTTTAAATGTGTGGTTTTGTATTTTTTTACACTGTGTTTTTGTTGTGTTTTACATTTTAATTTATTAAAACCTTTGGTGGACATAGTTCTATGCTGTTTCTTTTTTCATTTCCAATCTTCCAAGTCTAGACTTAAAACACACCAGTTTAGTGTAGGGTACAGAGACCATAGGTAGTTACTCACCCCCCAGCTAGGCCATAGTCTGAGGTATAGAGCTGGGTGGGGATCAGTGCCATTGACTCTGGATGAACTGTTCTGTCCGTGCTGTCACCCCTGCTTTGAATGTTGCCATGTGTTGTTGGAGTGCTGGTGTCTAGGGATTCCTGTGTCCCCACCAGCCTCTCCATCATATTGTAGTTATGGTGTCCTACTGGAGCTCCTGCTATTTCACTAATAACCCTGCTGTTTTATATTGGTGCACCTCCCCCCCCCTTCTGGGGTGTTCCCTTCGCAGGTCCGGGTTCAAAGCATTCCCCTATTTGCCTGCCACCTGAGACACCTGCCAACTTACCTGAGTCGGCACTTGAAAACACTGCTTCTGATGCAGTGAGTACACCTCCAGCAGGCCACCAGTCAGCAGACTCCAGTGTGCGAGAGATATTTTCCTACCAGAATCAGGGGGCCTCCGGTATACCTGAAAGACTTTGTTTGTTTGCAGAGGTAGTAACTGAGTGAGCAATGGGGCAGAATAATCCCCACACTCAGGTGGAGGGTTTGGGTGGTCGACCCCATCCCTCAGAGAAACAAGGAACAGTACAAAGGACAGTTCATTGTTGAAAAGGCTGTTTTGCTGTTTTGAGCTTGTAACGTCTATGTAAGTGTACGTTCCAGAAAGTTGTTACATAATCATGTGTGGAAAAGTGTTTCCGTTGCTTACACAGGCATGGTGTTCCCCAGCTAAGCATTACAGTATCACTGAGCAAAAGGAATAAGTGTTCTTATGAATATGTTATTGATAATGTTTGTATCAGAGCTCGGTCACACATGTTGTATGTGTGTAAGGCAAAGTACAGAGTTTTCCATTTACGGTTTTCAAAATGTTTACTAGTACTTATTCAGGCATCCTCCCTATGGAAGATCCTTTGTTTGGAAAGGGGGATGCAGTATTGGGTAAATACCTGAGTAGGAACCTTGTGTACGGTACTGTGTTTCAGTGGGGGGGGGGGGAGAATTAAGAACAACGAAGTTCTTATGAACTCTTTATATTGTCGTGAATTCTTTATATTTGTGGATTTATTGAGTTAATACCAATGTCTGGTGAAAATTTCATGTGAATAGCCTCACTGGAAATATATTTACTGAAAAAAATGTTGACGCGTTCAATACTTATTTCCCCCACTGTAGATGTTTTATTCGTAATTTGTGACACTGGCTTTCTCTTAATTGATAATGTTGCAGAATTTTTTGCTCTACTGGGTAAATTCCACATATGTACATAACTCCTGAGTTATGCCCATAAAAACTAAGTTTAGCTTTTGTCCTTATTTGAAGTCATTTTATGACTCTTTGTCTGTCATAGCAATAAAGATTACCTGAAAGATCTCTTTTATTGTAAAAAAAAGAAGTTTTAAGCTTGTCAGTTTACATTTACATCTCATACAGTTAATTAACTAAATTAACAAATTATGTGCAGCACCATATATAACAATATTCCATGTTTTGCCCCCTGGGAAAGCAGACAGTTAAAATGAGCCACGTGGATTGGGTGAAAACAACATCACAGAGCTTTCGTTAGGTGCTTATGATTCTGTGAAAGACTTCAAAATGAGCCATCATCTTGGTTTGCAGAATATAATGCAGCACTATTATACTGTATATGAATATCAGGGGTATGTATTTTGATAACTGCACACAATGGTGCAAAGATTATATGAGCTGCGAGTAGTGACATGCAATTTTATCTTCCGTAGATTCTGTGTTGGTCGGCCTGACTGCCATGAGTGACATCCCAGATTTGAGCACCTGCTTTTCAAAGCTGAGGACACCAATGGGAAGGAACAGGCAGGTGAGTTGGCAGTTTTTCATTGCTGACGATTCAGTTCTGTGAAGACTCATCCTGGTTCCTGCTTCCTAAGTTGCTCTTGAACTGAAACCTAGCTAACAAGATGTTTTAGTTTTAGTGTGGCTCCTGTGTGGGTGCCTGACACCTGACACTTTGCTGCTCCCCAACTTTCAGGCCTCCAGAATGGGTGGCTCTTGCAGGTCCCAGCAGGGCCAGATGACGGAACCATGGGAGATTATCACGTGCGGTTCCTGAATACTGACGTGCAGCTCAACAAGGCAGCAAAGGCCTGGAAGCCAAGGATGTGCAAGGCCGGTGGGGAGCATGACAAGGACCCTGAAGCAAGGCGTACCCAGGAGCTGCTTCACCGAGTTCGTAGCATCCTGAACAAACTCACGCCAGAGATGTTCCAGCAGCTCACCAAGCAGCTGCAGAAATTCACCATCAATACCGAGGAGAGGCTTCAGGGTGTCGCCGACCTCATTTTTGAGAAGGCCATCTCTGAACCCACCTACTCCAGCATCTATGCCAACATGTGCCACTGTCTCATGAGGGTGAGTTTCCACCTATTGGTCTTCTGTGCTCCGGTGATGCCCTGCATTTTGTGTCATGAGTCTCGGCCACTGACAACTGCAATGGGTTTGAAGATCTGAGGAGCTAGAAGCTGCTTATGTCCTTTAGTTCTCTAAATTACGTGGTGCTGCTCTCCAGCTGTAGACATAGTACTTTTTTTAATGCCCCACCCTTGCTCCTGAGCTTTCAGCTCAGAGTCCCCATTACTGATAACCCGGGATCCACTGTGATCTTCCGTATGCTCCTCCTGAATTGCTGCCAGAAGGAGTTTGAGAATATGCCGAAGGAGCTGGATGCTGCATCCGTGGTCAGTGGATTGAAATGGCCAGTGTTCTAATAGCACTAAAATGTGCTGAAAACTTGGAGGCTACTTGCATTTTTTCTCCCTCATCTTCACCCTTTCTGATGTGTGTTTCATTCCCAGGAGGAGGAGAAGCAGCATCTCATGGAGAAGCTGGAGGATGTTAAAGAGAAGGCCCGATGATGGTCGCTTGGCAACATAAAACCAATCGGTGAGTTCTTTAAGTTGAAAATGCTCACAGAGTAGACAGTGCACAACTGTGTGGTCAAGCTACTGAAGAACCAAAGCGAGGAATCCCTGGAGTACCTGTGCCTCCTGCTGTCCACGACTGGCCGGAAGCTGGACTTGGAGAAGTCTAAGGTACCCATCGCTGTCCTGATATGTAAATAGCCACAGCTTGCATAATACTGCTAGCTCAACCACTGCTCTTACTGTCTACAGTGTGACATGGACCAGTATTTCAGCCAGCTAGAAAAGATTGCTGAGGAGAAGAAGACTTCATCCCATATTTCCTTCATGCTCCAGGACTTATTGGATCTTAGACTGGTAATCTCACTTCCTCCCTTGTCACGGCTGCTTCGTTTTTGCCATTTTTGATGACACACCCACCCTTGTCCCCATGATCTTTGACTTGGTCTCTGCACAGCACTGCATTTTAGTGCCATGGAGTGAAACGGATGCATTAAATCTGCCTGTTACTGTGTCTAAGTGCTTGTTTGAAAGTAGCAGGCTATGTATGCTGTGACCCCTGACCTGTGACCCTGTGTGGTAACTGTTACAGCCACGTAGACACCTACCCTTAGCTCTAGCCCTGGCTTATGTGGGTGTGGAATGGGTTAAGA
The DNA here is from genome assembly GCA_009936485.2 of Gymnarchus niloticus. NCBI lineage: Eukaryota > Metazoa > Chordata > Actinopteri > Osteoglossiformes > Gymnarchidae > Gymnarchus > Gymnarchus niloticus. The sequence goes on along the minus strand of JAACJT020000357.1, from coordinate 8,764 downwards.
AGGACCACTTCAGCAGCTTTAATGCAGGGGAGTTCTGCAAGTGGGGTTTTGGTGCCACAAGCTGAGACTAGGACACCCTAAGCTCAGTTCCCCTTTGTCTCCACCCCATTCATGCTTCCCTGTTCCATGCTCAAGCCTCTCTTGACTCCCCAAATTGATCTGATCCCTGGTATTAAATCCAGTAGTACTTTGCAGGCTGTCTTCTGAGAGCAGCAGCAGTCAGGCTATAGTGTGTGCGTGTCCAGGAGAATGCAGTCTTTCCTTGTAGCCAATTCTCCATTGTTTTATGTTCTGAAATGAGCATGTTCCTCTTTCAGAACAACTGGGTCCTTAGGAGAGGATACCAAGGTCCTAAGACCATCAGTCAGGTCCACAAAGAGGTGCTGGAGGATCATTGCAAGCAGGAAAAGGTGCAGTAGCCTCTGTCTACAAATGACCATCACAGAGGTGGGTGGAGCAGCAGTGGACATGAGAGACTCCACCAGCATGACGGGCGCAGCACCCAGCTTAAGGACGAGGGCAGGAACAGCCAGCTTCTTGCCCTGGGGGACAAAGGCAATTGTGGCAGCTGTGGCAAAGGGCACAGTGGTGGATCAGGCTTGAAGCCAAGCAGCAAACCTGGGAAGTTATTGAAACGCCTTGTAACTGAGTAGCTGATCATAGAAATCAGTGTGTGAATGGCCTAAATGAGTAGAGTTATGAGAACAGACAACTTGGATGATGATATTTTTGAAAGCTTTGGGTAACTGTCATCACCTTGGATTTTGTGGATCTTTCTCTAGATGCTGGTTGAGGTCAGGGACCACTGTGAAACCAGACCAGACTGAGGACACATTTTTCGAGGAAACCTGCAAAATGCTGGACAGGATGTTTCAAGAGGAAGCCAGCAGGCAGAAGATTTATGAATCGGTGAAAGTATATTTCTGGGTAGCGAAGATTCTCTTCCTTGCATCCTGCATTAGGCCAAGGAGTCTAACCAATGTGTCTCTTGCAGGAAAACCTGGATGAAAAGCACATTCGCTCTAAGATGTTCATCTGTGCTCTGGTGACCTCAATGTTTTGGTCTGCCCTTACGGGTGAGTGGACAGTGCCACCTTGGGGGGGGGGGGGCTCCAGCTGTGCCAGTCAAGCTAACCAAAGATTTCAAGTCATCTCCATTGTTAGAGGGGGGTGTGGGGCACTGTGTAATCTGACACTGGCCCCCATGTGTCTGTCCATATACTGCAGGTAAAAATGTCTACAGGGACATTTCTGAACAGATTCACTGGAGAGCCACACTGCTCCAGAAGTATCTGACCAATGAGCAGAAGGAGTTCCAGGCTCTTGATGCTTTGCGAGCTCTCATGATGACGATGGTGCAGCCAGTCAGTAAGTAGGGGAGACGGAGTGGTGTTTGAGTAGGTAAAGAAGGTGACCTTTTTCCAAACTGGTGTATGCTAATTTATCCTTTTGATCTGGTTCCCCAATCTGTCCAATTATTTTTTAACTCTTCTGTAATGTGGATGAACAAAAGCAACATTTTGGCTAGCGACAGAGGGTGTTTCTATTGCGTTCGGGGCAGAATCACCGTTTCTTTGTTCCCTTGGGTTACTGGAGGTAATGTCATTTTCATCCACAGGGAGGTGATCTTGCGCTATTCGTTGAGGCTGAGATTCATCGCTCTCGTCATTTTCCTCTTTTAGTTAAATTTTGTCGCTTAATTGCAGCAAAAGAGACATCCCTTAATCCTGTCAAAGTAACATCTTCCCCTTCTATATACTGAAGAATATGCCTCCTCAGCTTACGAAGTAAGTCTTTGTCATTTTTATCCACAGTTAGACTGAGTGCTGCGCATATATCATTGAACTCCGGCGCTGTCAGTGTTAGTAACTTTTCTTCTAAGTCCCTCACAACATTTTCCCATTCAGAAGACATTTGTTGCACTCTGGAGATGATGAAAAGCTTTTACCTTCACTACTTCGTTTGGAGCACTGCACTATTGACGACGTCGGTTTGCTTAGCTAGCAGCTAGCTCCGTGTCATCACTAGTCGCTCGCGCTTCGTCTTATTTCGTTTAGAACTTCTAACCGGGCGGAAACGCCAACTTTATATTGCACCCTTGAAAGACAGACGTGACACCGTCTTCCTTTTAGTTAGTTTAGAGTGAGTGAGTTAGTTAGTTTGTTTTTTTTTTATGGAAAAATCAGACACGCCATTACCTCAGTCAAAGCGCTTTCTCCATATCAGTCCACTCTCTCTCAACCGCTGCACGGACTGATGACGTCATCTAACGGGTCGCAACATAGATGAGCACATTCACTTGATTTTCGTCCGCTTGAATTTCCAAACCCGATACGATGCGAAATGTTTCGAAGCGTTTTATCCAGTTTGTCCAGTCGTCAGTTTTGAATGTGAACTTCTCTGGTGGGGAGACTTGAAATTGAGTCATGTCGTTGCTTCTAGGGTTTGCTAGCTTCGTCCTGAACCGCTCGGCGTAAACACTCTGCCGTAATATTGGTGCTCTTTCTCTTTTGTTACATTTATGTATTATTTATTTTTTTTGTATATTAAGTTTCTTCTGACACCATGTTCTGTTGCTAGTATTTGCACCTGGGTGATATATGGAAGCGTAGCACAGGAATCCAACACAGACACTCCATGCCAGTTAACTTAGTTCTTTGTTCTCCCACCATACAAGGTTCCTACCCAGGTATTTACCTAATACTACAATCAACTGTAATGATTTTTTAAATCATAACCTTATTCCAATTAAAATCAACCAAAACGTACACCATTTCAGAGATCAGAGTAATAAATGCAACTTCAAAACGCACAAAATTCACTGTTCGGTAATCAGTACACACAACCTTCCTTTTGGGTTAGTGGTTCGGTGTAATTTGGGTTCAGCAGAAAAAACAAAATTACAAATTTCGTATCGCTGGCTACGGGGACACAATACCCCCTTCATGCGCTATGGGGATTATCGTGAATACAAGTAGCCGGCTTGGAAGTTACACATCGAACACTCCCCTCACGTTGTGATTACAAGCGAGAACTTGGGAGATCATTTTGATACCGGAGCAGTCCAGAGCAGTCTGGACACGCCACCATGCTTGCGGAGCTATTCACAGTCTAATCAGCAGGGGGCGCGAGTAAAGCCCGCGGGAAACTGTCTTCATTGCAAACAGAATAAACAAGGAATTCACAAACGATATTTCAAACAGAAGACTAAATAAAGGATTTCTGACCCGCTGTTCTGATGTATAAATGCGCAGTGTACCTTTTTTATTCCGGGATTTTCTGATTTTCTTTTTTCATTTTTGTGCCTTTTTTCCCGGAAAACAGGCCGGTAAGGAAAGATTCATATTTCTTATATGTATGGAACTTGAGTCACTTTTTCTCTTCAACCTGTGTTTATTCGTGACCTGGGGCATTTGCTGCTCTTTCAAGCTTTCGTTTTAGCGAAAGTTTGCCCCCAAAAATATTACACAATAGTATGAAAAGTATCTCTTACTGCTTGAATGTCAGGAAAGAACAGGGTTATTTTTACACAGCTTCTGGAACAGCGTTTGGAACCATCCCATCCCATTAGACTGGCAATGTCAATGGTGTTTTATGCTTTATGTTAATGTTTGAATTGCCTATTATGTTCTTAATGGAAATGTTCTCGTTATTTTCTGTTTTCATTTGTATTGTACAGAAGTGGTGATAAAATTGAAACTTTTTTAAATTAAAGTCATTAAATAGGTTTGTGTTTTCTTTATTCTGCCATGTTTATTATTCCTATTTTTTTCAACAAACAAGCTCAAAATGATCTTACTTTTCTTTTTGTCTTGCATTTCCTGCCTAGGCCTAACACTCCACACTAACAGCCAGGACTGTGACAACAGGCAGTAATGCCTTTATATTTTACCTGGGTGTCTGTATACCTGGACTATGACCTCCGGCAGATCTCCATTTATTTTTCCCTGGGTGGCTGTGTGCCAAGACTGTGTTGAACAGAAGGCTATCTTTATTTTTACCTGGGTGCTGATGTACCAGGATTATGATGACAGGAAGGACCACTTTTATTTTTACTTGGGTGCCAGTGTACCAGGATTGTGATGACAGGAAGGACTGCTTTTCTTTTTACCTGGGTGCCGGTGTACCAGGATTGTGACGACAGGAAGGACTGCTTTTCTTTTTACCTGGGTGCCGGTGTACCAGGATTGTGACGACAGGAAGGACTGCTTTTCTTTTTACCTGGGTGCCTGCGTACCTGGGCTGTGATGACAGGCAGGACAGCATTTATTTTCTCCTGGGTGCCTATGTTTCTAGATTGTGACCTCTTTCAAATGTCCCTTCGTATTTACCTTAGTGCCTTTGTACCTGGACTTGCCTTCCTGCAGATCTCTGTTTTTGTTTACCTGGTTGCCTGTTTATCAGGCCTGTGACTACAGGCAGGACTGCAGTTATTTTCACCTGGGTCCCTATGTACCTGTATTGTGCCACCTAGTAGTAGCTGTATCTTTATTTTTACATGGGTGACTGTGTACCTAAACTGTGACGACCAGCCAAGCCTTCTTTGTTTCTGGTGTCTTTCAAATTCCCTCCCCATAATTAACATTCTCCTTCTGGTTTAACTGCATCCAGTCGTAGAGCCAATAAAGCATGGTGAAGCTGATCAATCACCTGATTACATATCACATTATATTACAACATTCACTGCTGGCCCTTAATCGGTTCACTACCATTTCACACCTAGCCTGTTATGTAATGTACTGTATGTCCATAGGCTGCTGATTCCCCTTTCCAAACCTCCCTTCTTAGACTAAAGTAGGTTTCACTACATTCCAGGCAGGGCCCATTCTGACCATTTTGGTGAGTGACCAAGTGGTAGCCTTTCACCAACAAACATCTGCACTAAACAAAGCACAGTTGTCATAATGCTTCAGTTACAGTGTACATAAACATAGTCCAGCCACCATTAATCTCTTAACTATAAGTCCCCTTTTTATCAATACACTTAAATATCAAAAGGTACGTAACGGTACAATAAAAAATATTAAAATTATGTATACCGATAAACTCACAATAAAATAAACTTTTATCCAAAGTTAAAGACAATATTAAATAAACAATTGGATTTAAGAGAACATTGAAACAAGTGCAGAGAACAGAATAGTACATTATAATAAACGAGAAAGGGCATTTCCTGGAGAAAATGTGTGTGATTGCTGGCTGCATTAGCTATGGAAGGATGGAGGAATGAATGAAATAAGAAGGGTGAGAGATGAGTGCCATCAGTAAGAATGCAGTGAAGTGCTGTACTTTTGCAGTAGAATAAATTTACCAAGTTTCATGAATCTTATAATATCCCTATGATATTTTTATAGTATGAGGATGAAGAGATGAAAAAGAAAGAAGTGAAAGAGGTATAGAAAGAGGTGGAGGACTTTGCATTATTGCCCAGAACATGTGTAGTAAGTTTGGAGGTATTATTTTGAAAATTGACCATATGGGAGCAGTTTGAAAAATTTCCCATTCAAAGTCTATGGGAAAAATGGATAGAAAGCAGGATAAAAAAGAGGGATGTGGGGGGAATATCAAAAAGAAAAATACAAGCACCCTTCTCCTCAAAGAGCTGGACATTTTACAGTTGGAGCAAAGTTTCTAGTGCAAAAACTGTAGGAGGAGTTAGGTGCCAAAAAAGTGGGAAAAAGAAGAAGAAGAAATATATGAGAGAGCATATTGTGACCAGCAATCACACAATAAGAAATATGTGAGAGGACATATTGTGACTGCTGTAACCAGCAATCACACAAAAATAAGAAATATGTGAGAACATACCATGATTGCTGTAACCAGAAATCACACAATAAGAAGAAATATGTGAGAGAACATACTGTGATTGCAGACACAACTAGTGCAACTTATCATTTTGGTCTCTGTTTTTTGACTCCCATTCTAAACAATATGCAGAGTGGCCACTATGGGGAGCATTGCCCTTTTCATAATGTAATGCTTCTTGTACTGGTTTCACCAGAAAATGTTTTATGAATTTTCCTTTCCTTTAGTTTAGGTGCACTGATTTATTTGCAGTTTTTTCCATCCTATAAAGTGGACACACCTTGAGTTCTTTGCTGCAAATGAGTCAACGTCATCATATGACACTGACTGGGACCCATGTCTGGTTATTCTCATCAAAGCAAGGTCCTTGAGATGGTCTTGTGGCATTGAGGAGCTCAAGTATGTTCTGATAAGCTTCAGTTTAGAGAAACTTTTCTGTGCAGATGCTACAGTGACTGGAGTGGTGGCAGCAATCCTTGCAGTTTATTCCCTCGTAAAAAAACAAAGATCACAATTCCAGAATTGTGGTGTTGGGTTTAGGCAGATCAGGGAGATGTTCCATTTCGGATGCAAGTCCTTTCCCATCCAGATATCACTAACCTTGATAGCTGTGAGAGCTGCTCAAAACTGCACACTGATGTTTCACATCTTCAGTCAAAAGCTTAGGGAACTTGAAGAGGAAACCAAGATTGTTCTCAAGTTAACTTAGAGTCTAAGACGGCTCTTGCCTCCTGTAAACTGTTAATTAATAGTGCATTAACAAAACAAGCAAAATAAACACAAGTGGCAGCATGAGGCAGTAATGATGTCACGCAGGAGCATAGGAACCAAAGGAACGTGTCCCCTCCAGTATTTGATTATACTTTAATTAGGCTTCATTCACCCTCCCCCCCACCAATATATGGACCTTTGAGTTTAAGTAATTGTTAATAATAGATAAATTGTTTGGTACACGTCATCAATTCATGTTGAAAATGTCTTCAACATTCAGCAGTTTTGAAATAAAGCATAATTGGGAGGAGCATTGGACTTGGGGGGTAAGGGGAGCACACATCCCCTCCAATATTTCAGTAAACTGGTCATCAAGTAATCCATAAATTTTCTAACCACTTATCCTTGTCATGGTCACAGAGGAGCCTGGAGCCAATCCCAGGCAGCACAGGCCACAAGGTTGTGGTACACCCTAGATGGGATGCCAGTCTATTGCAGGGCACGAGGCTGTGGTACACCCTGGAAGGGATGCCAGTCCATCACTGGGCACGAGGCTGTGGTACACCCTGGATGGGATGCCAGTCCATCACAAGGCACGAGGCTGTGGGACACCGTAGATGGGATGCCAGTCTATCATAGGGCACGAGGTATCCATGCTGAACTTCAAGGCTCACTGTTCCTCTCCACATGTCTGGATGGTGCCATCCAACTTGGAAGCAGCAATTCCAAGCATGACATCATCAGTGTGACTACTAACAACATCTTCAAGGATCAGAATGAAGTAGCAGCTTTCAGATGATGGACTTGACCTTAACTTGCTGTTTGAATATATATTGTTTGTACTGTATATCTTTCCTTGCTCTATATATTGGCAACATGCCTTAGGGGGAGGCCGGCCAGGTGATAAGGTGACCTTTGACTCCCAGAGGTTTTTGGTTTCTCTCCTCTCCTGTTTTCTGGCCATTTCCTCTTTCATTAATGTACATTGTAATTACCACACTCCTGTTAAGTGCCTTGGGGCAACCGTATTGAGAAAGGCACTATAAAAATCTGTTGAATTGAAATTGAATTCTGAGCTTTCGTTAGACATAGTGTCTTTTGTGTGTGAACTGGTGTGTGTTACGTCTGCCAGTGTCCATGTTGTCCTGTGTTACTCTAAGTGTGTACTTAAAGGTATTACATTTCTAGAGACTCCAAGATTCAGTGATACTTTACATGAACAGTCTTCAGTAACAGTGTTATTAGTAATATAATCATAACAATTATCTGTAAAAAGGTATGACTTAACCAATAAGCCAGGTAAATGAATGATTCTATTTGAAGTCGGACCGAATCGCTAACACCCCATTACATTGCACAATCAGGGAAAGGTGTCTGAAATGTTTTCTATCATACCACCTTGTTCCTAAATTCACCTAAGACCTAGTTAGTACAAACCTGCTAAATCACTTTCCCTCATTTTATTGTGATTTATTAACAGCTTATGAATAGAATTTTTTTTCCAGGTTGAGGTTATTCCACAGAATGCACTGTAGTTATTCCTTATTTGTTCAGCCATAATGCTACATTAACTAATACAGTTACAGGCACTAGATTGTGTGACATAATAATACATCCATTTTTTAACCACATATCTTGGTCAGTGGTGCAGGGCATAATCATTATAATTCATATTTTTGAGTGTGAAATATTATAACACCAGCTAGATGTGCAACCTTCACGGTCAAACAAACCTGCAGTCCAAAATAAATAAAAAATTGCATTTTGCATATGAAAATTCATATTTACAATAATTGTAAAATGATTGTCTATACAGTGTACTGCAAAAACACTGAAAATAAATATGGCATACATGCATAATTCATAATAATTAGCCTTGTCCTGTTCTGCAATAATCTTCCCTTAATCTGTCTCAGATTTAACCCATAATGTTCTGGTGCTCTGATATCATAGCAAGCAGTTATGAGTGCTGCCTATGGTGGTCCACTAGTGTATTGAAAACTGCAGCTTTTGCAAAGTGGTTCCCCTAAAATTTGATGCACATATTAAACTGATAAAATAGTTTGTTTCACTTCCATGCTTTTTGTGTGTTGGACGTGCTTAAGATTTTCTGTACTTAATTAGTTCTGATTATGAGTTTTTGTGCATTTAAATTAAATTAAACATACAATTAAAAGACGCTTGCTCCTTGGAAGGAAAGCTATGACAAATCTGGACAGCATATTAAAAAGCAGAGACATCACCC
>JAACJT020000356.1:0-20180 GCA_009936485.2 Gymnarchus niloticus | reverse complement strand
AAGATGAGATGGATGGACAGTGTAGTGGAAACAATGAACATGAGTTTGGGCAGGCTCCGAGAGGCGGTGGAGGACAGTGAGGCCTGGCGTGCTGTGGTCCATGGAGTCGCGAAGAGTTGGACACGACTGCGTGACTAAACAACAACAACAACCCTCAATGTTGTTCTGGAGATAAATGTGAGTCCTGCATAGGATTACACATGGATGCTTAATAAAGTAATCATTGAGTATGTATCACTGCACGTTTTACATGGATCTGCTGAAAGCGATTACAAAAATAATTCATTTTGTCATGTTGATGTGAATAATTCAGTGATATGTTAAAATTCAATCCAGCAATTCATCCATACATCTTCCAACTGCATAGCCTGGGCAGGGTTGGTGGGAAAAGCAAAACCATTTAAAAACACAGGTCTTTCATTTATTGTGGTTGAAATTTGCTGTTTCTGAACAATATGATGTGAGCCTCTGTGGCTGGGCCCCGTGGTCGACAGAGAAGGTACAGCTGTGGAGAACCAGACAAGTGGAGTCGTTCACCTTTCTCAGCCTGCTCGATGATCTGACGAAGGGCCCTCTTCAAACTGTTAGCCCTCAGCATCAACTGCTCCTTGGACCTGAAGGCCCGGGAGATGCCGGGAACCCCAGACTGGGCGCTCTCGCACCTGCGGAGTGGCAGCCGCGTGCCCGTGGGCACACTGGTGCCCGCGGGCACCAGCTGGGCATCGGCCTCCTCACTCAGGGCCTTCACCAGGGAGTCGAGCTTCTCATTCAGCATGGCACACTGTGGGCAGAAGGGCCAGTTGACCTCAGTCTGGAGAAATCATGGCTGACACAGTGTCAAAGTCAACGGCTGGCGAGGTCATCGCTTTCGTACTCACCATTTAGTTATTTTATTAAAACTTAAATAGCTCATTTACACTGCACTTCTAAAGAGGCATATTAATAATTCATTCTGTCACAGTATGTTTACTGAAGGAATTTCCAGCGTTACTTTTTTCTGGGACTGAAGCATTATGAACAGTGACATCCACTTCCACGACTGCCACACAAATGACAGGATGATAACCTTCTTAGACATGGTGTCAGCTTCTTCTTTGTTCTCCGCCATTCTCTCATACGCCTTCCCCACCTCAGACACGAAGCTGTTCACTGTCTCGCACAGGAACCTGTAAGTGGAGAAGTGGTCATTCCCAGCCAACGGATCAAGCTGTTTGATATTTAAATACATACAGAATCCAGTAAAGAAACCTCGTGACATGATGGTGTAGAAATACAGTGAAGACCCTGCTGAATTTAAAGGCATCCTCGCTTCAGAACCTAGAACCTAGCCATAGAACCGATATAAAGCATTACAGCAGTGTAGTGGCTTACTTTGCTGAGGTTATGACATCGCTGTGCTTGTCCGAGTCTAGGATCTTGGTGAGGTGGGAGGCCACAGACTCAGCATAATGGGACATCTGAGCCTGGTTGACACCGTAGAAAGACCACAAGGATTTTTGTCTAATACTCTCCGTTTTCCCTGCCTCTGAAGTACTAGTAGTGATCTACCTGCAGAGAGGAATCTAGAACCTCTTCCTCCTTCATGATCTGAGGTGATTGTTTGCTGGGAACCTCATATGTCATGACACTCCATCTAAAGTCAGAGGTATGAGACAAAAACAAGAACAACAAAGAAAGAACACTGTGAGACACAAACAGTGTGGCACCAGGTAGGTGAAAAGTCTGAATACACGCCACAGATATGTGATAATGTCTGCTGTGTTCAGTTTCATCCAGGTTTACTAATTATTATCTAAAAATAATGCACAATACTCTTTCTAATCATATTTTTGCACCAGTTCATATTCCTCACTGACTAGCACTTCTGTTTAAATAATATCACAAACGCTTTCCCTAGCCTGGCAACACCAGTTAACTGTGTTCTTTCAGGTATAGATTTTAAAACAGAGCAACAGGATTGCACTCCTTTTCCAGTGCAGCAGTTAATGGAACAATGAGCCAGTCTGATTTATCCCTCTTATCTGTAATAAATTGTCATGTTATTAAAATTCATGAGCAAATACAAACTTGAACTCCTCATTAGTGCAAACAGAAATATTTCATTCAAGCACTCTTGCAATATTATTGCATTAATATTGTAGAAAAAATAAGTTTGAAAAAAGCCACTCCTTTGTAACTAACTGTTCTATTCAGGTGAATTTTCTTCACAAGATGGTGATGGTCTGCATATTTTTTAGATGCTATTTTAGTGATGAGGTGGAAAATTCAAATAAATTACTTGCATATGCAACTTACATGTGTCTCAGTAACATTATATATATGTAATTTTCTATATGGTTCTTTAATACTCTAGTATTAAGTCTAGTAGTAACTAATACTAATAGTAACTTTCGTTTACTACATTCTGTATCGGCTTTACAAATCTACTACATATAAACAAAATTAATGTCATCTATACCAGGTTTTTGGTAAAGATAAATGGACCAAAAAAGCCTTAGGAAAACCTGAATCAAGCCAGAAAAAAATCTTTTTAATCAAAAAACCCTCTCTCCTGGCATTTGGCCCAAGTTGGTGCAGGTCCACTTGTAAATCAGCAAAACGAGAACAGGCTCTAACTGACACATCACTCTGCCTGCCGATGAAAACTAATACACTCACTACAGCGAAGCCAATTAGCCTAGATCACATATCACTGGACTGCAGGAGGAAACCCGTAAAGCACGGGAAGAAAACACAACTGCTACACACGCAGTGGAGGCAGGATTTGAACCCTCAACCTTGGAGCTGCGAGGCAGCCCTGCCAACCACTGAGCCCCCTGCTTTTTATTGAGACTAGAGTAAGTGCTGTGTGTGACACTCTGTGAGAATTACAAATCAGCTTAAAATGGCAGCAGCGCCCCCCAGAGAAGCCCTCAAGTTTGCAACAGTGTCTATCAATCATCCTTCTTGCACTCCTTCAGATGGCCAGTTCAGATGAAGTGAAATGCGAGGAAGAGTGCAAGAACGGTTCATTCCGCTGCAGGACTGCAGGACGAGCCGTATGACTCACTGAGAAGCCCGTGTGAGTGATAGAGATACAAACAGGAGCTCAATATGGATGCTGTTTACGCCAAACTCTGACAGCTTTTCACATCAATCTGTTATGTAACCTGCTTCTGCTTCAGTCCTTTCCTCCTGTTTCCTCTGTTCTCCCTCAGTTCCACCTAGATTCTGCTCTGTTTCCGTCTATTTCCCACCTCAGGTTACCCTTTCTTCCCCCTCGGGTTCCCTCTCTTCCCCTTCGGGTTCCCTCTCTTCCCCCTCGGGTTCCATCTCTTCCCCTCGGGTTCCTTGTCTTCCCCTTTGAGTTTCCTCTCTTTCCCCTGGAGTTCCCTTCTCTTCCTCCTTGGGTTCCCTCTCTCCCACATGCATTACCTGTCCAGCATCTTGGTGGTAGCCCTTTCCAGCTTCTCCAGGATCTGCAGGAGCTGAGTATCATCGTCACACAGCCCACCCCAGCCCAGAACCCGTGCCAAGTCGTTCCCAGTGCCGAGGGGCAAAACACCTAACTGGCACTGGACACACACAGAGAAGCAGAGTTGGACAATGATCCAGAGAACACAGGAAGTGCTGCAGTGCAGTATTACTGGTGGCTTTGCCGTTCTGCTGCTCCCACCTGCTTGTGCAAGCCCAGTTTATCTAGCTCAGACAGCACCCAGCCCACACTGCCATCGCCACCACAAACCAGGATGCGGAACATTGCAAACTTCTGGAACAGTCGGAGGCTGCAGCAGAGAAATGGGGTTACTCATCTGAATCTGCCACCCCTTCACTTCTCCAAACTTGCATATATCACGTAATAAGCTTTGACAGGCTGGGAAATGAGAAAATAACTAAAAACAATATCTGGTACTGTTTCAGAGGAATCATGTGATCTTCATGGCCCCTCCCCTCGCGCCACATGACCACTCTCACCCCAGCTGTGGACCTCCGATCATCAAGTCGAACACCTGTGCCGGATTCAGTAACTGCTTGAACCTGCGTAGGAACTTCACACCTTGGTTGTCCCCACTTTTGGAGTTGACCAGGACGAGCAGTGGGCTGGAACCAGATGGGCTGGCAGCCTTCCAGAACCCTGCAGAAGGCCAAGGAATGGGGGGGCTTTACAACTGTTTTGAATGATCGTACAGTCATTTGGCATAAACAGCATCAGTAGTGATTAAACGTTTAAGCAAGGTTCCTGCCTCTCCTGATTGGTTAAAAAGCTAGAGGTGGAGCTTGTAAAAGCACATTTACCATCGGAGTCAATGCTGTTGATGGCAGTGGGTGGGATGATGGAGACGCAGAACTGGCCAAGGGAGCAGCGTTTTCCCATCAGCTCCTTACAGCTGTTATGCACCTGGACACGTGTACACACAGTAACATACAGAATGCTGCTTGTCATCAGGAAGAAGGCTTCATCTTATTGTCTATGCTCCTCAAGTTTCAGACCGACAACAACACATGTAACTTTATCGATGTGTTTACGAGAGCAAGATTGGAGGCCAGCTGCCGGCTCTTGGTGACACAGCCGAGAATCTTTAGGGGCCCGGCATCACCCTTGCAGTGCAGCCTTGGCTTTAAATGGAAATGCCCCGGGCCTCAGAGACAGACACGAGATGGCTGGCACCGGCGAGGGGGGAGGGGACTCACGATTGCCTTGCACCACAGACAGCGCCAGTCCTGTAGCCGGCGTACGCTGCCACAGTTTCGGTCACACACCATACACTTGGCGCTGACCGGCAGGTTACCCTCCAGCCACTGGTGTGTCATGAACACCTGCAGCAGACAGAATGTGCTCTGTGGTCAGTTGGTAGGACGAGCGTTCCCTTGCAGGGTTTTTAACAGTAAAACACACAAAACTATATATACACACCGTTGCACAAATATTTTCCACGATGGTTCCCTAAATAAAGCTCCTCAGCAATAATATGGTCACCAAGGCAAGGACAGCTCAAGTGAAGTGTTTTTTCTGTCATAACATCCATATCCATGTACACAGCAGCACCAGGTATACGGTTTAGTCAGCTGACCTCGCACTCCTGTAGGTTCATCCTTACTTGTACAGCCTGAGTAGTGTGCTGTGTGTATTTAATCTCGTATATGTAGTACACACTGAGGCACCCATGACAGCAAGGGCATCACATAACCTGAATCAAATTACTCGACCAGGTTACTATGACCTTAAGTCTAAACAGCCATCTCTAACCACTGAGCATTGCTGCAGTAAAACAGCAATCACCATTTAAAGATGCAGTGAGTAGTCATGGCTGTCAGGCTCGGGTGGCTTTGTCAGAAGTCCATCAGTGTGTTGTCCTCCAAACTGACAGCAGAGTGTGACAAGCATAGAGTGCCTGTGGGGATGAAAGTCTGTGTTTTCCCACAATGCTGTCCCACCCCTGTGTTTCTGTTAGCGTTCTGCTAACATCACACTGTCTAGCAGTTTGTCTCTAAGCCAGAGTGCAGTTTTGGGTTTACATGGCATATAAAAATGACCCTCTCCATCTCCCTAGTGATACTGGAGCTACCGTGGTGGAGATGGATTCCCTGGCCCTACCTAGACCACTGTGCTATCCAAGCTGAGCTCAAATATCAAGCTGACACTTTCATGAATATGCACAGCAACAAATCAGAAGGTACTAAACAACCAACACGGACCATATGGTTTTTTTTTTTTCACCATTAGAAACTCACACAGAAATATTCAGGAACCTCAGATCCAGTCAGAGGTTCTCATATTGAAGTGGCTGCTAACTTAAACATTTCCAGTCACACGAGCGTGGTGGAATGTCATCCTTCACAAAGACCGACGTCAGCGTAGCTGTTTCCTACCCCTTCCTCGTCCTCCACGATGTCATTCCCGATGGACGCCAGTGTGGTCCACTTGCAGTTGTTGGTGGAACGTACGGCACAACGCTTGTGAGCCTTGAATTTGCACACTGGGAACGCAGACAGACAGACAGACAAATGATAGGGAAGATGTGGCCTCCGTGTGGGAGTGATGGTGATGTGAGTGGTGCAGCAGTCAGAAGACATGTTGCCATCCACTACTTTTATATGTTGTTTAAAGCTGCTTCTCTTAAAATTCCACGTGTGTCTCTGAGTAGCCAAAGGCTTGCAGACTAATGTGAAAAGTGAGTTACCTTCGCAGGACAGACCGTGGGAGGTGACCCCAGGAAGGGCCTCCCGACACACGTTGCAGAAGGTGGGGCGAGCGTGGGAACACGCATACCAGTTGTGCATCCCGGAGAAATGTTCCACATTTATCTGCGGTGAGGCGAGAGAAAGCGTGCTGTCAGTCAGCAGGAAATGGGTGGAGTTCCTCCAGGACAACATGAGAAAAGGTCAACCCTAACCTCATAACTCTCCCACTTCTGAACTGACTTCAGGGCGCTGATCCAGTCCTCCATCTCCTTCCTGCTCGCCGCACATAGCATCAGCTTCCGAAATGGAGTGATCACCTGGAATACCAAGGGGGCAGAGCACTTAGCAAGTCCCCATGGGAGAGCTCTGGAAAAACACTCCAAGAGTGGCAAGCGAGTATCTTCACCGTGAAGCTGTTATTGATGTTCTTGGTCCCAGTCTCCGCGACACTGGCATCAGACAGGTCGACTTCATCGAATATCAGAGACTGACACACACACACACACACACACACACACACACACACACACACACACACACACACACACACAGAGAGAAGTCAAGTCAGGGAGGATAGCTTTAAGTGGAACATTTACCCAAGGGTAAAACAAACCCTGGAGGCCTGGAATAGTTTTGGTTACCTTAGAGTCCTTGGCGTAGTACAATGTCCGACAACGTAGCTTGAAGTACCTCCTCTTCCACCTCTGGAAGGAGCTAGTCTGTTTGAGAAGAAATCCCTCTTTAACGCTTTTCTAGAAGAGAGAAAAAAAGGAAAACAACAGAGCCAGAATTTAATCACCTCCCAGCATAAATGTGCGTGAATTTTCATAACATCGGGAGGACACCGTGAACCCAGGAGGAACAGACGGGGAAACAGAAACCCAGCACAGCAAACGGGACTGGGGAGGTGTTCAGACTGAACATAAGTGTCACTGATTTATACTGGGAACAAAGAAAAACACAAGGTGACAAACTGCTCTTTCAGCAGGGATGTAAAACAAATGGCAAGCTGTACAGCGTATCCTGAGCTTTCCAGTGTGGACATAACTGCAAAAGAAACAACACACACCGGCATTAAAACTACAGGAGTAAATAACAGCTGGTGTGAGACTCGGCTAACTGAGATTCGCACCTGACTCAGTCTCCCATAACAGACGGAGCACCCCTCCACCACCTTTGAAGAAAGGAACTGCCAGAATTTTGACGTTGTTGAGTGCTGCTGATGGGGGGGGCGGAGGTCAGAATGAATCTCCTGCCAAACACACCTCACTGCGTGCGGCTCGGTGTGTGTGGAAATGGAAAGTGGATTACCTCCATAAGCACATGGACGCAGCTGAAGAGGCTGTGGTTCCCGGACTTATTTGTGACACAGGCTGAATTATACTGATTCTTAGAGGGTGAACCACACCGCTGGGCCTACAGTGTCGCACTGCGTGTGCCGTGAGTGCCAGCGAGCAGCTTTGCAAACGAAGCATACAGTTTACAGGAAGGAAAGAGGGAAATAGGGTTTACCGAAAAAAGAAAAAAAAACAGTCCTGATGACAGAAAGGCTCTGAAAAGGCAAAATTCATCAGAAGTAATAGGATGAGTTCTCCAGAAACAGGATATCAGTGTGAAACCATTCCCCGCTTGGTCTCCCCTTCAGGATCCAACCTGGGGCGATGACAGTAAATTGTCCAAATATGACACAGCACTGCAGAGTGTCACATGATGCACAGTTTGGAGGAGGAAGTAATGAAAGTATGTTTCTGAATTCATCTTACAGGAAAACTGTCGGCACAGGAAGTGACAGGGACACTGTACGGATTTCGGGCGAGTAACGCTCCTGGCTCGGTTAGCACTCACTATGCCAAGCATTGCGATACATATTCATATCTGCTCTATTCTATTTAGATAACTTTACTGGCCACAGAAACAAATGTCAGGTCACATTTCTGTCTACTTATATTTCTGTGCGATGAATAATCCCTCATACGTCTGAAATGTATTTGCTAATCTAACATTTAGCTATTCTAAACCTTTATTTTTCTGGGTGTCCATGCGGTCTTCTGGCAGGCTTAAATCATCCTGCTGTCTCACGGCGCTCATAATACTGCACCTTTCATCTGTTTGTTTGCCAGTGCATTTTTAGTGTCCAAACTGCAGTATATTTGCATCTGCATATGTACATTTGAATGTTTCTGGAGGCATGTAGGCCTCCACGTACATGCGCGTGTGTGTGGGTGTCTGTGTACACACACGGTGCAGTGCTCACATACATGCATGCCTAGCGTGCTGTGCCAGTTGAGAACATGGCGGCCTGTGCTCCTGTCCGATATTCCGGCTCAGAACGCACGGAGAGGCTGGCACACCAGGAATTCAGCACACCCTTCCGAAAACAGAGATGCCAGCTGGCTTTCCTTTAAAGCCACGCAACACCCATTCAGAGGAAATTTCTCAACAATGCAACTAACACCAGCTCTGCTGAAGCTCTTTTGTGTAGACCTCTTGAACTTTAATCAAATCTGACAACCTGCAATGTCTAAACTACAAAAGAGTCATAAATGTACCAAGGCAATCTCTATATCGTAAGAAAGCATCATTGCATTAACTTGTAAATATAAACATGGTTTACAAGCGTGGGAATGAAAGACCTTCATATTCAACTAGACTGATACGGTATTGGTCAAGTGCAATCCTAACAAGAAGCATCAGGATCATTAAATTCATATACCCTAACCCTTAAACTGTAAATACTATCCCCTTCTAAGCCAGACCCCCTAACTACTAACTGGAATTCCACAGCCCATGATGAGAGACAGGCTTCAGATTCTAGATGGGAAAAACTAAAGAAGCAATTTCTGGAAAACAGAAAGAAGCTAAGTGTCTTGTTTGCTGCAGGGTCTTCAGTTACAAAGATGAGAGGCAGTGAGGGTCGCTGATGGGCAAACCTGTCTTGCCTGCAGCAGCCTCCGTCAGCTGGGGCCGGCAGCTGGGTCACTTCATCTCCAGGGAGCCGATTACCCTCAGGGATGGTCAAGTGATAGAAAGAGGTACATCTCAAAGTCACCTGGGGCTTGCTCCCCTCCTCCCCCACTGTCGTGGATGTTATTTCTTCCCTGAAGAGCCTTCAGATTCCTCTCAGCCACATCCGCTTGGCTGGGTCCCTCTCGCTGAGTGGAATGAATTTAGCTCGCAGAACAGAAAGCGGCCGACATGGCTGGAGCTCAGTTCCCAGCAACCCCTGCAATAGACAAGGCTCCTTCACTAAGGCTCTGTGAGACAAAACCCAACCAACACGACTGGAGCTCGGCTCGCGGCAAGCCCCAGTAGACGAGGCTCCACGTCACCTCGGCCCAGGGAGACCCAGCCTGCAGTACCTGCTGAGCATATGACATGCTCCAGAACCATTTTCTTTCTGCAATGACAATAAGGAGATGGCAAATTTGCTGTCTGTTAGCCTCCTCAGATGACCAGCAGGGTCAGCAAAAAGCCGGTGGGGACCTATACCCGCTAGCTCACGTACCAAAGGTGAATGGGCAGCACTGCAGCAGTCAAAATCCTGTCAAATTAGCTGCCGCCCACTACTTGCTCACCTTGCCAGTGTTATTCATCAAAGCTAACAAAAAGAACAGTCAGTAATGCTACAGGATTCGGTCATAGCTGTACGGCTCCCTACTGAACAGCATTGTTCTTTGATAGCTGCCCAGCACACAGCTGGTGTGAAAATGAGAGACCATGAGCACCCACCTTGTGCTGCGTTTACAGCCTAACCAAATTAATCCATCCTCTCACAGTAACAAGGCTGACAATTGTTTACAGGGTTGCAAATCATAACAGGAAGAATGGCAATTAAAATGCTGGCAGGATAATTTATACTAGACTTAATTTTAAAATGATGTAACAGATGGATTCAGTAATTGAATTGCAAAAATACTAACAACTAGTTGCAGGTAGCTACAGCACAGTCACCATAGCGGCAAACACTAAGCTTTACAAGTGAATCAGTGACGCTCTTAGACCGTGTAGCAGCTCTGTGTCGCGCCTCCATCCTGCAGTGAGGCCAGCTGGCAGGAAGCTATTGATTTTCATTGGACAGCAGCGATGTGAGGCAGCTACTTGATGTGCCTCATATGCCCTCTGGGTGGCCAGTGTCATATGGCATGGGCACTGGGTGACGACTGTTTTCATTGCAAGCTCAGTTTTGTGACGACACTGAGCTGGTACTTCCTGTAACGGATAATCAGCACAGCATTGAATCGGCCGTATCCTTAAAAAGTCGTCCGAACGAGACGGAATCGAAACACCAGCAAAAAGCGTTGTCTTAGACCAACAGTCCCATACTCAAAAGGACTTAAAAAGACACTGTGTAATTCACCATACCAAGAGAAGGTGATTGTCAGGAGACAGACATGAACCACTGGAATAAGCATTTATTGAATGCTGCAGCAGGACAAAACACCATATACAAGGCAGGTGCTGGTCTCCCTGATCAAAGGCGCTCCCCATCCTGCTCCAGTGGCTTGTCCTGCTATGGGTCCAAAAGTTGACTTCCCTTCCCCTGCCTCACTCCGGCTCTGTTGTACCCCAAAGCAGCTGATTACCAACAGGCACCAGCTGTGGCTCCTCCCACATTCCACCCTAGTGCTGTGGAATGCAGGGCCTATTTAAGGGGAGCCATGGGGTCTGGCACTGAGAATTGGCCAATCAGGGGGCGTGGTACCCTAGACTGTCACAGGGGCCAACAATGATTTAGTGTGACTTTGGGTCTTTCACTCCCAGTTCTGTGGAGATTTCGTGCCATGAATTTTCATTATTATTTAACCTTTATTTAAGCAGGTTAGTCCCAATGAGACTCAACATCTCTTTTACAGTCGAGATTTGGCCAACATAGGCAGCAATAAAATGTTTCAGACACAAAAATAAAAAATAAAACACTGAATTACTGGTCACTGTATGTCTTTAAAGTCTTTCCATGACCTGTCGTACAGTTGTGCATCGCAACAGATGAGCTCCACCAGCTTTCTCTCGTGTTTATTCATTTTGGTTGTAAAACTGTAACCGGGTTCACAACCGACTCTGAAACATTTAATCAACCACGGAGAGCAGGTGGTGACAGCCAAAAGAAGCGGTGTACACTGTAGTTCTGATTACCTGCCTACGCAAGATGCGGTGGTCGATGGGGTCAACGCCGTGTTTCTTTTTCGCTGTTCCTCCCTGAATGTCGGGTAAACAGCATCTTTTTTGTTTGAGGTATACGGCCAGCTCGAGATTGGGAGCATGCTGTAGTGCATCCAGCAGTGGACGGAAAGAAAGGTGTATGCAGATGGTTAGACAGCGGAATCTACGGTGGAAGAAAGTGTGGCAACTGAATTGAACATAGAGAGCCAAGTTCAAAATCTCTACCTGCCCTTCAGCTGAACTTTAATGTGACCCAGGAAGATAATCAAGTGAAATCTCACCCACCTTTCCATCTGCCACTCCTCTCTACTCTTTCTCTTGTGCTTAGTCTTCATTGTTTGTCCTTAACAAAGGCACACAATAGATAGCCTCAATATCCCTGCTTTGGCCAACGACGCCAGACATGCTAATTAGATCCTCTTGCTCAGATGGGTGAGTCTCAAGGTGACTCCCAGAGTGGCTAAAAATAGGCTTCCATAACTGGCTGGGTCGGCCGCTGTCCCTGGCCTGTACATGGAGGTGGATCGAGCTACAACAAAGAGGAAAAGGCTGCCTGGGCTTTCAGCATCTCCAGGGCTAACAGCCACAGCATGTCTGCAGCAACATCTGGCATGTTTTGATGCCTGTGGAAATGGGACTGTCACTATGAATACTCAAGTTAAAATATTAATATTTCTAACCAAAACCTTACAGTATTGATTGGTTACAGATGTGGTTTATCTAGCTGGAAATTCTTTATTACAAAAGAAGATGAAATCTGTACACATTCAACTGTTCAGCTAACCTGAATTGCTAAGCTAACCCATTATCCACACATCGGGTAAGAGAGTCACTCCAACACAGGCAGATAGAAGCAGACATCAAACAACTGCACACTAGCTAAATGCCTACTAAACTCCAGGCAACCTCCTTGGAGGCAGTGGTTGGGCTGCGTTCAGCTTGTCAGGAGATACAAATGGTTTACCTTGCTGAGATATAGGTGAGTTAACACCTTTCAGCCTGTCCTCCCAACCAGATACACAGAACTTTCTGACCCTGAACGATCACTGAAAATGCATAAACACACTCGAAGTTCACATTGCTGTCACATCTGACTTCAAGTCAGAATCTGACTTCAAGTCAGTACAGGTGATTTAGTTCCTGTACTGTGAGTAAGGGTCTGACAATTCATTCTAGTCTTTCTGTAGTACGTGCAGGGTCACTATAATTCATATTAGCTAATTAGTTATTGGAAGAGACTACAGTGTAATTTCAAGTCTTTTAAATCAGCGCAGTTCTATTTCCTACCACCAGATGGTGTTGCTCACAGACGACAGCACGGCTGAGTGGTGCATTATGCTTCATCCTGGGTGAAAACCTTAGTGGTTCAGCAGCAGTAATTCTTCTACTTTACATCGAGCGTGCCTTTATTAAACTGACTGTGATGGGTTCCACGGGTGACAGTCATCATCTGCCACCACGAAGTGCTCAGATTGTCCAGATTACCGTGCCACTTGTATGCTCTCCAGCTATCAGCAAGGACTCAGAAGTAAACTGGGCCATGCAGTTTCACTTACCTGCATTTGTCAAGTCATTACAGCAGTGTTTCTGCCCTGTGTATGAATGTAGGAGGCTGGAAGAGTTCAGCGTTTCTTGGTTACTGGTGAGGTGGTACGTTAAACGTGGATTTGGAGCTTCATAGGGTTGCCACAGAAACGAGCAAACTTGCGCAGAACCTACTGTGGAATAATGAGACATTCATACACACACACACACACACACACACACACACACACACACACACGTTACACTCTGTTCCTTTCCCACCTACATAACTACAATGCTGAAATCCAACCTCCCGTTATATTGTGAACAGTAGTTGTGGCATGTCTGCGGGGCTTGAAATTACAGCTTTTTTCTATGTGAAAATCTGACTACATGGCTCTGACGAAATGTCAGAGTGAATGTTCGGAGCATTGAAACGGACCACGGGTGTATCGGAGCCAATCGGATAGCCGAGTGCAGAGCAAAATACAGTCGGAGAAGAAGCGGTACGTGTAACCACCGGAAGCCATTTGCAGGGTGCCACAGGATGGGCCTTTTCTATAATTTCGTAGATCAAATGTACTTGAAATGCGTGGGTGGACTTTACACACAAATAAGCTACTTCCTTTTTGACTCAGTCAAGCTATTTATTAATAGAAACAAAAATGAAAAATGAATAGCTACATTGCCACACAGCATGAAATGACAACCTGATTTTGTGGGCAGGTCAGTATAAATCTTACTCCTTTTCCTCTTCCTCCTCTATATGGGGGCTCACTGGGTATAAATGGGTTTTCCTGTGTGCTGCTCTGCTGTGGAGAGGGAAAGCCTCATTCTGTCTGTCCCATGTGTTGCTCAAAGGCTAAAATATTCACTGGCTTAAACTGCGGCTGGAGTGCAGTGAGGCTTACGGGAATACTATCATAGATGGCCCATCCACCTTGGATGCTCAAAAATGGAGGAAGCTGTCTGATTTAAGAAGGTCCACTTTGAATCCTGATGCAAGGGATAAAACGCTCATGCTTCTCATCCAGAGAATGGCCTGCTTAGAAAGACCCTGCAGGAATCGGAAATGGGCACGCTATTTAGAAATGTATGGGGTTTTCAGGCGCTTCAGAGACCTCAGCCTTCGAGCTGCTCATGGTACCCCCTCCTTCCCCATGAAGCTGAGAAGGTAAGCAGGAAGTGCATTAGTGCAGCACCCAGCTTCTTGCATGCACCACTGATGATCATCAGCATGTATCGGATGGGAGTGAAAGAGGCCCCCGTCTCATCTGCAGGCACCACTTCCATCCCACGATGACAGTCTCACTCCTCATATGGTCTGCAGGCAGCAGCTACTACAGTCTTGCTGTCTCGCGACCTGGTCACGAAACCCAGGGCTTTCCGGGAACCTTTGATCAATCGTAATGGCCTCAGAAACTAAACCGTGCCTAATTAGTCTTTGGAAGCTAAATTTGAATTTCATTATCAACCCATCCATTCATTCATTTCCAGACTGATCAAAGCTTTATATAAATGGCACTCGTGTGTGTACCTCTCTTGCAGGCCCCTGCAGAGCACACTCACTGAGGCAGTGTGGGACAGATCTTCAAGTCCAACTCCAGACTCTTCTTGCAAAGAAAACCATCTACTGTGCTTGACCACAGTTCCCATGAGGCTTTTTAGGGTTGTTTAGATGCAGGTGAAGACCGTGTGGTGTTTCTCACTCTCAGTTCGACACAAGGCCTGTTTACGTGCACAATAGAGCAACGATGGGGTACATTTTACAGCCTGAACACCTATGCTAGTGTCACCACCCTTCCTATGATCAAAACAAAGTTTTCGTCTTCCTCTTCACTGCAGATGACACGCAATATGGCCCTGCAACTGGGTCATAGGGTCTATCCAAAGAATGCATGTGATCCAAATGGATATTTTAAACCCAATCAATGTGATTTACTAATTGTCCTTTTATTCATTGCTCAGATCACAATTACAGACCATAAGAAATAACAAAGATGTAACAAAATGAATGAAATATAGTAAATGGGTCAGTTTAAGTTTCATTTAAACACTTTTGAAGTGTTCCTTGAACCATGCCTTTTGTAGAGTATTTCAGACTTTCTGTACAGGAAGTTCATTCTGACCAGCCCAGTGGTCATTAATAAATGAACAGAGAAACAGGCTGATTGGTCAGCTGAGTAGGCACGTTGATAATGGCTCCTCAGTCTGTATCACTGTCTCTATATGTAGGTCTATTCCTTTCCATTCCAATCCAGTGAAGCCAGTTAGAACAAAAAACATGATGGCGTCTGTCTTGGTCACCTGATGGCTCAGGTAAAAATGGTGACGGGACCCTATAACATGTCTGAAGCTCAAATGGCAGTGCTTGGCTACAAATGATTGGCAGTATGGTAGAACATCCATTATCTAACTGGGTCCAAGGTTGGGATACAGGAGCCAAAACTAATTGGGGCCAACATGGGTTTAGTTAACTAAATAGTTTGGATGATTAAACAAGCATGAGAAAACCCAGTTTATACAAAACAAACGGAATTAAAAGATTTAGTGAAAGCTAACCACCAACCCCCACCACACTAATGTGCTCATAATAAACGAAGGTATAACATACGGGAAACTGTCCTACGTTCACACGGTAGCTAAAACCCATGTTTGAATTTTAATTCCTGTCCTGACAAATGTCATGACTATTTCAATACAATATTGCATGTACTGCATATATCTATAAATAAATAGTCAGAAACAAATCCATTGATTGCAACTGATCATGGAAAATCCACAAATGTATTCCTTACGTGTATGACAGATAGGGCTTTGCTGTGAATCTCCTGAGATTTCCTCTCTTTTTTGTCTTCAGTGTAGGCAACAAACATGTGTACTAAACATTTAGCACATCCAAACCACCACCACCCTCTCCCCTCTTCAACTAAAATACAATATCTACGTTTAGCGCACTGCTTGTGATGGTGAAGTATTACACCTGAGGCTTAACTATAAAAAAATCAACGCTTCCATTAATTAAACTGGGACATCAGAACAAGTTATCAGTGGGAGGCGAAGGACTGAAGGTGACATCCGTCAGCTGATTGCCGTGGGAAATCTAAATCACGATCACGCATGCATGGTCAACCATCTTCGGAGCTGACTGAACTGGATAATATTCCCTACAGCCATGATGGCCCCATTGCAGTTATGCTGAACTGAACAGAAGCAAATCAGTCAGACTGAATGGTACAAGAAGGTAATGAGAGTCTATGAGAGAATGAGAGAGTAAAGATGGTCTAACCCTAGAGTTATCAGGAGGTTCCAGTAATACACAAAGACCCGACATTTCCTTGGAAAAATCACAGATTTCAGTATTTTCCCAGAAATCTAAAAAAAAAACAAACTGCAGAATCATGGAAAACAGTCTGTGTATTACTCATGAGTACAACTATGCAGTAACAAGTCACAGTTCATCGCTAAGTCATAAATCACAATAAGTAACAACAGCGGTTTGTCTAATTCACTAGTTCACTAATTGGTGAAACCCCAAATATTGGAGCTCTGGATATAAGTAATAATTTTCTTCATTTTGATATTACAACTTGATGTGACTGTGCTCCGTGTTAAAAGCGCTATATAAATAAAATTGAATTGAATTGAATTGATTTCAATGATTTGTAATATTTAATAGAACAATATTTTTATTTCAGTAAGCCTCCTAAGAGCAAAAAAACCCACTAAGTGGTTTTTTAAGGGATCTCGGAAAAAATCACGGAATTACCATAACTGAATCGTGGAATTAAATATCTTTCGTCATAGAAAAATCAGGTCATTAGTAATATGCTATAAAGGCACGTACCAGTTGCCACAGCAACCTTACCTGGCTCAAACTAGTACATAAGCAGGGACCCGGAGGAGAAGCCCCCCCTCCACAACCTGGAGCTACGTTGTAAGGCACAGCGACTACAGCATCCCTGTGGGTTTGATTAGTGCCATCTATTAGCAAGTCACTTAGCCCCCTGCTAATAAAGCGTCATCTTCTGTTGACCTCGTTCACACCTGCTGGGTGTCTTTGCACATGCATGATTACTCACCTTGGGATTTGGAGCCACATGTCTTTATCCTTTATTATACATCAAGTAAAACACATACAATAAAACAATTGCAATCAATCAAAAGAAATTTCATAAACCAATACGTATTCCAATTACATAACCCCAATTGTTAACCTGATGCAGAATTAAAATCATTCTCCTAAAACATATCCATTAAAACCCAAACTATATCTTATCTAACAGGCTTCACATGCAAATCCAAAACAACAATCAATTTATGGACAGTCGGATTATTTCAGAAAGATCCCATTAATAAGAAGTCTGTTAACTACAGCTTCCACTTAGTTGCCACTTAAATCACTCTTATTTAAGAGTGCGAAAGAAAGTTATGATTTTCCTACTATATACATTACACAGATCTTTACACATTACCTGGGAGTTACTTTTTACGTCACTCCAAATCTCATACTCTCAGGGTGGCCTATATCTATTCATTTTTTGTCTGATTTCCCATAATGACAATGGGCATGGATTTCTTTCCTTGAGACTTAGAGGATACCCAGGTCGTGATGGTGATCCATCAGACTGCACGTACTCTCAGACACTATGGAGCATACCCCACAACCTGCACAGGATGAATGAGATGAAAAATCGATTGATGGAACTTAAAAAATATGAAAATAATAGAATAGTAATTGTAGCATGTGCGAACGTTTCCGCCCCCTTCCACTCGTCCAGCAATAAAGAAGTCTCTTGCAGGGTCTTTGACCCATAAAAACTTTGTACGGCCTTTATAGCTATTACGAGTCGTCAGGTGCAGAGATTAATAAATTCTCTGACACTCCAAACTGTGGGCTGTCACTCAACAACCATAGCTCCTCTAAGCAACTGACTGAGGATCTGAATATGAAGCTAACTGATATGTACAACTGCTATAAAAAGTTTTCAAAATGCTTCCCGCCACCCATTTCCACTGTCTGTAATGCCATTGAGAAATAGCAAGAAAGGGGAAATATGAATGTCAAGACAAGATGTGGGAGACCAAGAAAACTTTCAGAGAGAAAGTCTGCTTGTATGCTGGTCAGAAAGGCTAAGGAGAAGTTTCATGTGACTGCCGAGGAGCTGCGGGAAGGTTTGGTTGACACAGGGGTGGTGGTGCACAGTTTCACGGTACAGCGTTGCTTGCTCAAACATGATCTGCATGGAAAAGTCCTAAGGGGGAAGCCTTACCTGCGACCTCGTCACAAAAGTCCACGTCTAAGGTATGCATGCAACAGCATCTATACAAACCCGAGGCCTACTGAAAACAAGTTCTGTGGACTAATGGAGTAACAACTGAACTGTCTGACCACAATCACCAGAGGTTTTGTCTAGAAAAAAAAAAAACACCATGGCAACCATTAGACATGAAGGGGGATCTGCAGTGCTTTAGGGCTGTGTGGCAGCCAGTGACACAAGAAACTGTACAGGTAGGGGGAGGAGTGAATCCCACTAAATATCAGCAAATTCCAGGTGCTGATGTTACACATTCAGCCAAGACCCCGAAGCTGAGAAGGGGATGGCATCTACAGCACGACAGTGATCCTAAACGTACCTCAAAGTCCATCATGAGCTGCTTGAGGAAAAATGAGCTGAAGGTTTGGAATGGCCCTCACAGTCTCCTAACTGAAACGTCATTGAAAATCTGTGGGTAGAGTGCATGCAAGATGGCCCAAGAACATCTTAGAATTAATGGTGATCTGCATGGCAGAGTGGGCAAAAATCCCTAAGAACTGAAAGACTCTCAGCTGGCTATAAAAGGCACTTAGAAGCTATGATATCTGACAAAGGGGTGTTACTAAATACTGACTTAATAGAGCGCCCAAACATTTGCACATACCACAATTACTATTTCAGTTTTTTCCTATTTTTTAAGTTCATGAAATAAAGAAAAATTGTGCATTAAATGTTTTTTGCACAAAGTTTCCTATAGAAGTTGTTCATTACTTTTCACCACTGAACTAATTATGTGATTTGGCCAAATGTGCTCAAACTTGTGCACAAAACTGTACGTGACAATAAGCTCACAAAAGAACTCGAATAATCTTCTCTTTTTGCAAAAGCCTGCAGAGCTGGTGATTGATGACACATCACCATAATGCTCTGGCATTTCTGGATGCAATCAGGTGCTGACTAGCCAGTGACTGAAGCTGTTGTTTGTGATGAGGCACTGAATCCTCAGAAAACATGAAAAATGGCCTGCAGGAATGAAATGCATAAAAGCACGAAGATCTTTTAAATGAATGTCACACAACGGTGCTTTAATTTTCAATTATAAATACAAGTGGGTCGAGACTTATTAGCTGAGACCTGAATCTAGACTAGCATGTGTATGTGTGTTTGTCAAACTGTGTGTGTGTGTGCTGTGAAAATTTCCAGCCCGTTAACTAAAGCCCACACATCAAGAAGTAGGTCCACATAGGGGGCCCTCGCACTGTAAGGAGTTGCTTGTTATACTGTGTAAGCACTGCGCAGTCCATGAGGTAGAGTACTGTGTAAGCACTGCGCCGTTCGTGAGGTGGAGTACTGTGTAAGCACTGCGCAGTCCGTGAGGTGGAGTACTGTGTAAGCACTGTGCAGTCTGTAAGGTGGAGTAGTGTAAGCACTGCGCAGTCCGTGAGGTGGAGTACTGTGTAAGCACTGCGCCGTTCGTGAGGTGGAGTACTGTGTAAGCACTGCGCCGTTCGTAAGGTGGAGTACTGTGTAAGCACTGCACCGTTCGTGAGGTGGAGTACTGTGTAAGCACTGTGCAGTCTGTAAGGTGGAGTACTGTGTAAGCACTGTGCAGTCCGTAAGGTGGAGTACTGTGTAAGCACTGCGCAGTCCGTGAGGTGGAGTACTGTGTGAGCACTGCGCCGTTCGTGAGGTGGAGTACTGTGTGAGCACTGTGCAGTCCGTGAGGTGGAGTACTGTGTAAGCACTGTGCAGTCTGTAAGGTGGAGTACTGTGTAAGCACTGTGCCGTTTGTGAGGTGGAGTACTGTGTAAGCACTGCGCAGTCCGTGAGGTGGAGTACTGTGTAAGCACTGTGCAGTCTGTAAGGTGGAGTACTGTGTGAGCACTGTGCAGTCCGTGAGGTGGAGTACTGTGTAAGCACTGCGCAGTCCGTGAGGTGGAGTACTGTGTAAGCACTGTGCAGTCTGTAAGGTGGAGTACTGTGTGAGCACTGTGCAGTCCGTGAGGTGGAGTACTGTGTAAGCACTGCGCAGTCCGTGAGGTGGAGTACTGTGTAAGCACTGTGCAGTCTGTAAGG